>CAHIKZ030000015.1:505000-627500 GCA_903632075.3 Acanthosepion pharaonis | reverse complement strand
GCAGAATAAGTCTAGACGAGTCGATGTTCGAAGATGATAAACTGAGTCAACAGACATGCGCAGAAGGAGTCTAGGACTGTTCGAATAAGGTAAACTGGTCAGCAGATACGCGCGGGAAAAATCTGGAACAGTCGATTTTCGAAGAACGGTAAGCTGCGTGCACAGGAAAGAAATATGTCTGCCAATGACAATTGTTGGGCGTAGAAAATGCCAATTTGCTTGAGAAAGGATTGGTATACGTGGGTAAGATACCGAAGAACTCAGTATCATTGCGACCATTATGATTGCTTTGGGAGTAAGATACCAAAGAATTCAGAAGATCGGTATTGCGACAAGAAATAATTGCTATGCGTAGTAGATGCCAGAAACGGTTGGTTGTACGCAGATGATATTTTGGCCGTTGATGAGCGCAGAAAATCCCAGAACGAACAGTTCTACACAGTGGGTGCAGGGACCGTGGACAAACGCTGAAAAGGTGTTGTGGCTGTGAGTGCAGTTACCATTGAGAAGCGCTGGAGACACTGAAACGATAGGTCGAGTGCTGGGAGTGCAGGTACAGTTAAGAACTTCAAAATCTGTTGCAAGGAACGTTGTAGTTTGGCTCTTACTTCTTACAGAACAGCCCGCAATCGCTGTAAGAGAGTTTTGGAAAACGCAAAGTGCAGCTACGCGCGATCTGTCCAGGCCAAGGTTGATAAACAAATTGGATCTCGCGAATTCTGGAAGATCACAGACCAAATTCCGAGGCAAATTAGCTGTGCCCACTATTATAAATAGCCCCGAGGTCATATCCTACCCGACAAACAAGGCGAAGCTCTTCGCTTCGATCTTTGCCTCAAACTCAACGTTAGATGACAAAGGCCATCCCCTCCTCAATTTCCCACATCCCACTGAGCATAATCCCAATAATATGCCCATTTCAGTAAGAGAAGTCTCTAGACTTATCAAAAGCCTGGTGTCAACATGGGACCATAAATTTGTACGGGAAATTTAAGTGTGTTTTTCGGTTTAAAACACATTGATTTGGAAATTCTTCCACAAGTCATATAATTGTCGGATTTTAATGAAACCTTCAATACTTATAGAAAACCTGCTATGAATCGTTCAATAAAAAATGCAATAAAACAAAGACATTATTTATTTAGAAATGCTTTTGCTTTTATTAATAAAATATATTATAGACACTATTGAATTATGAACATTCTTTTTTATCTTCGATGGATAATTAATTTTTACAAGAATATTTTTCATGCCTTTTAAATTTTAATTAGAATAATTTATAAAGTTTTATAATGTTTTCTATTTCTGCATTAATTTTTAGCAGTGAAGTGATATTATTATTAAATAAGAAAATCTGTTTTTACGAAACATAAATGAAAAAAATTACTACAATTCAGCGAACCCCAGTAATGTTGAAAAATTAATATTTGTTATGTCAAATATATATTTTTCAACATTGAGCTACACATTTATTGATGTAGTTAGGTATATATTTTTGAAAATTTTGCTTTATGTTAAATAAATTTCCAAATTATGTTAGACATGTTTATTTTCTACAACCACTATGACATGATTTGGAAAAAGAAAATACAAACACTGAATCGCACATGATTAACTCATGTGTCAATATGTGTTAATCTCGAAGTTAAATTCATTGTTCAAGAGTAAAAGCCTCAATGATTATTGGAATACTGTAAATACTACAATCAAATATGCCAAGCTTCGTGCAGCATTTCAGCCGTTTTGTATTGTTATCCTCAAATTCGTACATAGTTGATGCAGTGGAACAGGTTCAGCTTGGAAAAGCGGCGGTGAATTAACGACTAAAGACAACCAATTTCCAGTTAAATCTCAATGCCATTGTTTCTATTCATCATACAGTTTCAGTTGAATGTAATGATTCTTCTCTATGTGATTGACTTACTTTGCTATTTTTCTGTTTATCTTATTATAATTCTGCCTGTCCCTCACTTAGCTAGACCGTTATGCCCCGCCAATACCATATAAATAATAAACTATTCCAGTTTGTTTGCGTGGTAAGAGAAACTACTTGGTTTCAGTGAGAAAAAGAAAGAAAAAACAAAGATAAAAGTATTTAACGTTTTCTGCCAATACTTTATAAATAATGAATTATTCCGTTTTGATCGCATGGAAAGACGGAAAAGGCGCTTGTTAGTTTTAGTGAGAAAACAAATTAAAGAAAAATAGAAAGGAAGATAGTGTTTAACGCCTGTTCCAGTGAAATGAAAAAAGTTGTTAATTTCAAATCTTTTGATTTGCACCCCCTTACTTCTTAAAATAACAATCAGTATTCATAGTTATGATTATTATTGCAATATTTTATTAAAATTGTTAAGCTCAAATAGTTAATGATGCGATACAGGAATTTCTATATTTTATTGTCGGAGAACTCAATCATTAATTTAAGAACTGGAAATCGTTAAATTTTCACGGATACTTCTAGTATATAAAATTTTAGATCTGAGAACCAACCTCTTTTCGAGAAATATTTTGTTTGGTCTGCGTGTCTCTGGCTTGTTGCACAATACAGTTCTTATTAGAAGTTACTAACCTTCTCCTCATGTAGAACATTTGAGACATTTAAAAGACTATTAGAGAACATGTTTGACATTTATGTTCCATGTATTTGATGAACAATTCCATTAAAATAGAATCTCTTCCCTTTAGGTCATCAAAGAAATAAATATTTGAAAGAAGCCAATAGTTGCTGAATGCCGACTGAGCCGGCCATTCTGTTATCAACGGAACATCTGTCGCTTATGATGTTGAAATCTGTTAATTGAAAGTGACGTTTATTTGATAAATCATAAGCAGTGTACTGAAGTTACACCAAATCTAGATGGGTATTAATAAGTATCTTGACACATAGTAATTCGCTCGGGAGTTTAAGATAACTTACACAGTACGATTACGATCAATTTTGAACACCCTTTAATTCCACATGTTTCATTATAAGAAAGGCCGGATGTTCTGAACAATTGAATTTTATTTCTAATTTTACAGTTTTCAAATAAACATGATGTAAATATAGCATACATTATTATTATTATTATTATTATTATTATTATTATTATTTTCTTTGATTTCTGATGTTTACACATTTCTTTCCGGGTCCCGCCCAGGGATCTAAGGTTAGAGATGCCATCATGACACTTTCCACTGACAAAAAAAAAAAAAAAAATTACATAGATAAAGCCCTTCGTAAAGTGTGGGCTGAACTTGTCAGAACAATTTTTTGTATCTCCTTGAGGCCTGGATTTCCAGGAATCCCTTCAATTAGTCTACTGCAATCTTTTCCAACCAATCATAGGGCTCCAACTACAACAGGGATTGTTGATGTTCCCTTATGCCACATTTTCGAGATTTCTATTTCAAGGTCCTTGTATTTTGATAACTTTTGAATATCTTCAAAGATACATTGCTGTCAGCAGGGACTGCCATATCAATAAGGAGGCACTGTTTTTGTTTGTGGTCTTAAATAACAATATCTGGGCGGTTGGCTTTGATTGTTCTGTCAGTGTGTATTGTGTAGTCCCATAGAATTGTAACAGGTCCTATCTCCGTAACCGGGTCTGGGTGGAGTTCATACCAGTTTCTTTCAGTTTCCTTCCCGTAGAAGTTGCAAATTTTCCAGTGCAGATATTGGCCCACTCTGTCATGCCGGGTTTTATATTCAGTGGGTGCCAATGTCGTGCAACCTGACACAAGATGATCAATCGTTTCTGGATATTTATCACAAAATCTGCATTTTGGGCTGACACAATATTTTAGTACATGTGCTTGATAATTCCTAGTTAGCAAGCATTGGTCCTGTGTAGCAAGGATGAAACCTTTAGTTTCAGCTTTCAACCCTGCCACTGATGGGTACGGATTTTATCTACGTCAGCTTGTTTGGTACGGGCAGAGTATTGGCCATAAAGCGGTTTATCTTGCCGTCGCTTCTGTATCTGGTCGATTGCATTCGTCTTTGCTGTGTTTATTAAGTATTTTGCAGTTTCAGCCGGTGTATTGTGCTGTAGTTGCATCTCTACGCCCATTTAGAATTACATTTTGAATTTGTTGGCTTCTTTTATTACGGAGTAAAGACGCTTACTACTTTCATGTTCCTTGACGCATACCATCATCCAGTCTTCTGTAGTTTCCAAGTATCTTTGGAGGTCAATTGTCGTAGTTTTGTAGGACAGTTCTAGTTGAACTAATCCTCTGCCTACTTCGGATCTGGGTACATACAGACGATCAACATCAGCTTTAGGATGATGCATGCGGTAGCAAGTGAGAAGCTTTCTCGTTTTGGCGTCCATTCGCTTAATTTCAGCTATGTTCCAGTTAAGGGCATTAAAGCTGTATTGCACCACAGGGACAGACAATGTTTTTATGGCTGATATTCTGTTTTTTGAGTTTAGCTCAGTATTTAGTACCAGACGTACACGCCTGTAGTACTCTTTTCTTATTTTTCCTTCATTTGGGGGTGTTGCCTGCCATCTCCTTCGTTAATTCCTAGGTACTTATAAGCTTCATCATGATCCAGTTCCCTAATCTTTGTGACAAAATCTAAATCTATTAAGGATGTTTCTGTAATTCTACCTTTCTTGAAAGTTACTTTTACACATTTATCTAATCCGAAGTCCATACCTATGTCGTCACTGAAGTATTTTACAATATTGAGGAGGCCTTTCAACTCATTGTCGTCTTTGGCAAAGAGTTTAAGATCATCCATGTAGAGTAGGTGATTGAATATTTTCTTATTTATTTTGTAACCATAGCTACTCTTGTTCAGTTCATGTGTAAGAGGGATTAAGGATAAACAAAACAGAAGGGGTGACAGAGAGTCTCCTTGAAAGATTCCACGTCGGATATTCAGACGGTTGGATATGGCAGTGCCCCCGGTGTGACTAAGGTATAGTTTGGTGTTCCACATTCCCATGCTGTGCTTAAGGAAATTTAATACCACAGGGGAGACTTTGTACATTTCCAAAGTCTTAAGGATCCAAGAATGTGGAACACTATCAAAGGCTTTACGATAATCAATCCACGCTGCACTAAGATTTCTCCGTCGTCTCCTGCAATTTTCCAGGATCATTTTTCCTTCCGGGTCCCAACAAGTGACCTAAGATTAGAAATGGCTTCATGATATTTTCCACTGATCAAACCAAACAAACCAAACCGAAGATCACACAAATTTTACATAGATAAAGCATAGGCTACTTGGAATTCCTTCGATAAGTCTATCAGAACCTTTTCCAATCAATCCGAGGGCTCCAACAACATTTTTGTGATTTCCACTTCAAGATCTTTGTATTTCGATATTTTTTGATGGTCTTCAAAGATACATTACAATCTGCATGGACTACCGTGTCAATAAAGAAAGCACATTTTTTGTTGTTGCGGTTTTGATCACAAGGCCTCGGCGATGAGCTTTGATTGTTATCTCTGTATTGTAAAATCCCATAAAATTGTTGCAGGTCTTTTCTCTGTAACCTGGCCTAGATGATGTTCATACCAGTTTCTTGCAGGTTCCTTCTCCGTAAATGTTGCATATTTTCCAGTGCAGATATTGACCCACACTCTCATATCGAGTTTTATATTCAATAGGTGCTAACACTGTGCAATCTGATACAAAATTGTTTCTGGATATTTAACACCGAATCTGCATCTCGAGTTAACACATTTTTTCAGTATGTGTTCTTGGTAACCTTTAGTTAGCAAGCATTGGTCTTGGGCAGTAAGAATAAAACCATCGGTTTCAACTTTTAACACTGCAGTACGTAACTGGTGAGTATGCGTTTGTCTACATCGGCTTGTTTGGTGCGGGCAGATTATTGACCATAAATAGACTTGTCTTGCCATCGTTTCTTTATTTGGTACATTGCTTTTACTTTTGCATTTTTTATTAGATTTCTTTCCACTGCGGTAGATGTATTATGGTTTATTTGCACCCACTTGAAATTCCCTTTTGAATTTTTGATTTCCTTCATTAGTAAATAAAATATCTTATTTCTTTTATGTTCTTTGACACGGATCATTATCCAGTCTTCTGTAGTTTCCAGATATCGTTGAAGATCGATTGTTGTGGTTTTGTAAGACAGTTCTAGTTGAACTAATCCTCTGTCTCCTTCGGATCTGGACACATACAGTGTTTTTCTTTAGCTGTTACTATGTTCTCCCAACCATCACACATGAAAATCAGGTTGAAAGCTAATTTATAACCGTGTTTTCGATGATGCGTTATGTTTTTTCCTTGATATATATATATATATATATATATATATATATATATATATATATACGAGAGCCTTTTGCCTTAAACGCTCCTCCGCAATACCCAGTTCCGACCCTGCACTCCATTTCCTTCCAGTGAGGACCCCTATACCTGCTGCCGCCCCTTTTGGGTCCTTAGAGTCCCTATACTGCAGGAATTCTCTTGTCCGAGAGACTACGAATTCCTCCCCGAACCCTTTAAAGGGGGGTTGAATTGCATTTGAGCTGCCATAGACTTCTCGACAACCTTAACTATCTGCGAAAGTAGCCATCAATTGTCCTTTCCATGGCCTCCACTGATGTTATTGAGAAGTCGTAGATAAACAAAGGCCAGAGAATTCTCGGGAGAACAGGGTGCTGATAAATCCACACCTTGAAACTGATCAGAAGCCTAGACTTGTCCACCTTGGCAAGCCATAATTCCAGTTCAGAGATCGTCATTCGGATGGACGAAGTATCATTTTAAAAGCTGATAAAAGTTTTTCCTAGGCTCTTCACGAGTCTCTCTGTCAACGTGGGAATAATAGTTCGCAATATCGAGAACCTGAAATTATCCGCCACTTTTCTCTTCTTCATAACGAATGATTTCAACTTTGCAAGCTTGAAGCTCATTCTCGTCCAAGCTATAAGCTTTGCAAGTCTACGAAGTATCCATCTACTCCCCGTGACCGAAGATGTTGTAATGGTCAGATCGTCCATGTAAGCTCTAATCGGTGGCCGACGCACTCCATAAGGCTTCGACACTCGAGTTCGGCCGATTTGACCACCATATTCATAGCGAGGATAAATAGGGTAGCTGAGATCGTACAGCCAGTAATAATGCGCCTTTCGAGTCTGTGTCAATCGAAAACTCTAAACCTGGAAGAGATTCTCATCTTAAAGTTGTTATAATAGACCAGGATTAATAGGCTGATCTTACCGGGTATATGATATCTCCTTAGGCTTCTTCTACTAATTTATGTGGAATGGACCCGTATGCGTTGGCAAAGTCCAAACCGAAATTCGGGGGAAGTTGTCCCTATTTTCTTTAGCTACTCTTAATATCTGTGTGAATACTGCAGTATGTTCGAGGCATCCAGGAAAACCTGAATTCCCTACTTCTGCACTGAAGTATCGATATAATTATTAACCAAAAGAAATCTCGTCAGATGCCGCGATAAAATACTAAAAAGATCTTACTTTCGGTGCACAATAAAGAGATACTCCTGTATTGGTCTAAATCTCTGGAGTTTTTCTTTCTTAGGGATCCACACACTCTTTGCAAATCTCGATTGGTCTGCAACTTTACCTCTAAGCTATATTACCTTTAGTATCTTCCAAAGGATCTGGTTCTATCGAAGGATGCAGAGAATAACATGGACAAAACGTGTGAACAACGAGGATGTTTTAAGGAAAATAGGAATAAAAAGGAGATTTGTGATATAATCAGAAAATCATTGAAATTTCTAGGAGACATAATTAGGAAAAATTTTTAGATTATTTGACACTCAGCGGTCATATCGAAGGCAAAGAGAAACAATAAGATGAAGGCCATGAAGGAACATGGCACATAAGAGAAGAAACTTACAGTAGAATTGTACTGAAATTTCCTTGTTGCTACATCTGTGATAATGATTATAAAATTCCAATTGTTTTTTTTTTTATCAGACCTTTCAATTAAATGCTGTTGACATCTTCCTAATTGGAAGATCCTGATATAAAACAAGAATATTTCCCTTAAATCTCGATTGTTCTTACAGTAACCCACATTTCCCAAATGCCACTAATATAATACAAAATTTGGAATATAATTCCATAACTTGTACTTGTATTACCCACTTGAACCTTTCATAAAGTGACTTTGTGAATCAACTGAATAAAAAATATTAAACAAAAATAGAATTTTCTTATTGTTTTTCGCACATTTAAAGATGTCAATTGCCTTCTAGCTCCATTCAATAAAAATGCAATCGCATTTATAACAACCAGTTTTTCCAAAATGGCTAAGAGCCCAGGCATTTAAATTATCTCATCCTACTTGTAAAATAGTTAACATAAAACGCTATTCTTTAAAACATTTTCTGTTTCTGGTAAAATTAACATCATTACATCATTGCCTTTAATTAAGCAACGCTTCAATAATTTATAAATTGCTTTTTAGCGATAAAACTATATTTAATGTTCCATTCAAGTAGCCGACACGACAAATCTGTTAACATAAGCTTCTTATCTCAAAACGACTTTCAGCGTCGACATATTCTCGTTTGTATCAGTTTTCACCATTTATTTTAATAACGCAAGCAACAAAGGCAAGATTATTAATGATAGAATAAAAAATATAATCTTAAAAATGTTAACAGCAAAATAATAAGGAAATAGAAACTAATTGTTTCATCAGGCAAAAAATCTATTGTATTATCACTGGATTTTTCCTGTTCACTCAACTTGTAAATGAAGGCCGGGTGATAATTCTGGTTCTAAGTTATTTTAAATTTTATCCATAAATAAATCTAAGCGTGTTGGAAAAGAGCGTTATTCTCGCCATTAATACAATCCTGGCATTGGCCGCCGCCTACAATTGGGTTGATCAAATCCGCGTCTAACATCGTTCATAAATTATGCAAGCATCGGCCTACACATGAATCATTTGCGCTTAAAATAAGACTAGCACGGACCTACAGCCACTTACGTTAAGAACTGAGACAAAAGTAAGAAACAAGCTTGTGAAAATGGTATTTTAATCACTCGTAACGATAATGTCGAATCTATAAAAAGGTATCAGTTTGAGTATCTAGACTTGACGTAATGTTGTATTAAAGTGAACTCGAAAAATTTGCCAATACTTATTGATAAGTTTTCCATTGGTGACGTTACTTCTGGATAGGCATACTTCGAATATCATTGATTTTATAAGCTTTTTTTATAGTGAAGCGCACATAATACAAGCCTCGAGAGCTACTTAAGGTAGAGGGTTACTGAATGAGATGTTTGATATGAATGTAAAAGAAAGTTGTAGGAAGTGAAGGTTATGAGTGTAAGAAGGATAGATCATTGTCCCTCGACGTTAAGAATCTACACGGGAGTTTGTTCCATTACGTAGAAGTTATTAGGCAAAAAGTGAACTGGAAGGTTCTGATTATTTTGATTTTTTGGAAGTGCTTCCATAAACTGAGATATGAATTGTGAAAATTTGTTTAAAGCTTCAGCGTCTCTTTATAGGTATGAAGTTCAAAGAATGATTAACAAATGGCAAAATAATTGAAACGTTTTCATTAATCGAACTGCAGGTGAGTAATTTTGGTTCCAAGAGATAAAAATTGGTACTGAATGAATATTCACTAACAATAAAATACGAATCCAAACCAGAAAGAAACACTTTTTTTGAAATATTTTTTTGTAATTAAAAAATCTTCGATAGTCTAGTACGATAAATTTTGACTGCAAGAAATTAATAAAGTATCAGCAGATTCAATGCTATTTTAAGCGCTGGATTAATGAGGTTCGTTTCTATTCACTATAATATTTGTATTATCATCCATGTTTCAATAATAATAATAATAATACATCAAGCATCGCTCTCATGGTTTAACTGATTGAAAGGGTTGGCATGTAAATGTTTATCATGGCGAATTAAGATGGGCTACTGTAAATACCTCGTCCATGATCACAGAATTGCTTGTCAGTTGCTGGACTTAACCAGATGGGCTACGGTTTGACCCACTGTGTATTTCTGTTCACGTATGAAAGTAGTGGGGGAAGCATCATGGCCGAGTGTTGAGAGGGTTGATTTTTTTAAAGTTTGAAGCATGAGTTAGCCATGGGGCGAGCGACTTGGAAGTCACATCGAAATACTTGCGAACACCTTCAATCGGAGACTATCTGAGCAAACTTGGTCATTTTTAACTAGACCTCACCTGTAAGGTTTATATCCTGCTTTTATTAAAACCTTTCCTCTTATCGCGCATATTTGGTTGTGATGCATGTGCCTGGTATACCCTTGCCAGACTGGGTGCCATGATTGGTACAATGGGCTTCGTATATTTGTACCCAGTGTCACTTTGTTAGCGTCCTGTTCTCTCACTAAATAATAATAATTCTTGATGATTTACAATTCTTAAGTTGCGCTGTGTTGTAAATTCCAGTTTATATGTTGCAAGTTTCAGTACATTGTAATGTTTTGTACGAAGGGAGGAATGTCGGGAAGACAGTTTTAAAGCTTAAGAAAGTCACTCATTTATTTTCAACTCGTATATTGACATAGATATACGTCTACAAGTAGAGTGTATAGGAAAACTGTTTTATTCCTGGTGAGATCATAAAAAGTAATGAAATCCTAGACTTCGTTTAACATATTCAACGATTGTCTTGGAGGTGGTAGTAAAGACCCTAGTGTATATTTGGGATAACTAATTTATTTACAAGTTTTCTAGAAAGATTGTTAGAGGCTAGAATTATGAATTTTGATGTTAGAAGTGCTATCGGCGGTGCGTAATGTTTTGGATCCGTGGACTTTACATGCTCGTTTTCTAGTGGTGAGTATGAAATGCTATGGCTAGTGAAAAAGACTAAATGTCTTTTCAATGTATTTCTTTTCTTTATCTAGCTATTCTGGGCTACTTATTCTCAAAGGCTAAGAAGTAGAATCCTATGACTAGTCCTGATTTTATTTTTTGATTGTGGTGAGAATAGAAATTAACAATATCGTTTTTGTTAGTGGGTTAGCAGTAAACTCTAACTCGTATTAATTAAATGTCCAGGAACGGTAGATTTAATATATATATATATATATATATATATATATATATATATATATATATTGTTATGGTCCAAGTTAGGACCAAGGAAGAACAACACGAACACAAGAGTAGAAATAACGAAGGTATATTACACGAAATAATAATACAGGATGTGGAAGGTGTTAGTATGACTGTCAGTCTGGTTTGGAGTGAACTACTATCGGCTCGACTCGATTCGATATTTACTTGCCCCTACCCCCACGAGGGAAAGATGTGGCACAAGGCCGAGTTTTACGTGGGTTTCCCGAGCCCGTAGGCTCGGCCAAAAAATGCCCGTAGAAACTGTAAAAACAGAATCGGTTTGGTCAACCTCCCCGAACGAGATTCTGCCCTTCGGCGGAGCATCGTTCGGGTTCCTCTCTGCTCAGAGGCAGAGAGTTCGACCGTCAAGTCGAGAAGCTCGGCTTGATTCGGTATCTAGCCACCCCCCACGAGGGTTGCATGTGGCACAAGGCCGAGTTTTACGTGGGTTTCCCGAGCCCGTAGGCTCGGCCAAAAAATGCCCGTATAACCCGTATAAACAAGATCGGGTTGGTCATTCTCCCCGAACGAGACTCTGGCCTTCGGCGGAGCCTCGTCCGGGTTCCTTTCTGCTCAGAAGCAGAAAGTTCGACCGTCAAGCCGAGAAGCTCGGCTTGATTCGTCCCTCTCTCTTGAGAGGCGTAGTATACATAGTGTTAGGAAGAGTCCATTCTGTAATTATAGTTGGGACCCATGACATATATATATATATATATATATATATATATATATATATATATATATATGATGCCAGTTTTCTCCCCCATTCCCCTTATTCCAGTGACCTAGATACGTAACTCATTATACTGCACGCTAAAGGAATACTGATGCTTGGTCTGCAAACCAAGACTGACTTTCATCATAAAATGTTGAGCCCCATGTATACGGTTTATATCTATAAACGCTCTATCTCTGATATAGAGCACTATTTCCTTATAAATATAACAAATATTAAATAATATTTGGGTTATGTAAATGTGTCGTATGTTACAGTTTCAATTAAATTACATTTAAAACACGAATTGGCTATTATACTTTACGGTGATATCATAGTGACTGACAATTTCTTCATTGGTTAAATGTACCGTTAGCTGTTGAATACATTCAGAACTACAGTTTTAACAATTAAAGAGATTTTGTTTGGTCTTTTTTTTTTACTTTAATGGCTTCTAATATTTAGGTTCTTTTTTACAGTCAGTATGTAGTATACGTGCATTATTTTAAAGTCGTTATATTAATTGTAGATTCTTTTGGTTTGGTTTCTCTCTCCACTAACTAGGTGCTGTATATACTTATGCTACGTTCAATTACTTTCTAAAAATGAAAAATTTGTAATGACAAAAGAAAAGCGGAGTTGTTGGTGTCAAGGAAGTGTGGAATCATTCTTTTAATCAAAAGTAGTTGTTAACTTCTTAGACTCCGTCGACAACATTTCGTTCTTCATAATTATTATGCTAAAATGTTTTCATTGATTGTCATTTATGCATGTTAATCAAAATATTAGATTTTAGGTAAAAAGTTGCTAACACGACTAAAAAGTTTAGGGTTTTCAAATAACACTAGATTCCATAATATTTCGATGTTAGGTGCACATCCTAAGTCAAATAAAAGCAAGTTTCTTCCCATTCAGGTTAATAACATTTAGATTGACGAAATACCTTGCAGATCCTCAGAGTGAAATGCAATTGATATCCATCTGACCCACCACTGCACCATTATTAGAACATTTACATACTAATTTAAAACTCTATTTGAAATAATAGGAATGCTATTTATAATTATCGTATAGATAATTTTCCATTATTCTAAGCTAGATAATATAAGCTTACGACGATATATATTTAATAACACCAGATATTAGGATTTGTATCAGTAGGCAGTTGATCCACAACTGGCACATTACGCTACATATTCTTTTTCAAACCCTTTAAAACATGGTTCGAACCTATATAAAGAAAATATCCCATGGTTTACATACTACTGATGATTAAGAATAGGGGACCAAGTGTTGTATGAATAAAAAAAAAGATGCAGTTCAGTGTGCCAAACAGTTTTGATTGAAACTAATCAGTCATAGGAAGGGAACACATGTGCAAATTCTGACTGATTTCTGGTTGTCATCAAATAGCATAACAATTACCTATACTTGTGCCTGATTTCACAAGTTGGGCTGATTTCACAAGTTGGGCTTGAGTTTAAACTCAACCAATGTTGCTTAGTTTTTAATTCTTCATTAAATTTACTGAAGTTTCAAGAAATTGATATATGAAGCTGTGATGAAACTGGTATAAGACACTATTCAGAAAACTTGAAATGTTATGGAATTCATTCAGTAACTAAATAATTTCGATCTGTTATTTTTGTTGAGTGTGGCCAATTAGTAACATTATGTGCAGCCGTATCTGTTACTGATACATTTTTCCATGTATGCTGATATTTTTCAGGTTATTTTCAAGTAGCACTTCATACGGGATGGACAAGTTTGATATATTGGTGGTACTAACCTGACATGATTCCAGAATTCATTAAGCATTTTGTGAAGCATGTGTACAAAGTAAAAATAGTTCTCATCTTACATGTAAGCCGTCTTTCTGAAGTGTGTGATTGATAATTGTATTTGGTTAACAAGAAGCGTCTGCAGCAATGAATTATTTAAACTCAGTAGTATCTCAGATTTTATAATTAGCGCTGAAAGTCAGAACTTTACCTCAACTTTGCATATTTAAAATACCTACATCTCGAAACTACAGTTAATCTTACATTACTCATAGTTTTGGTCACCATTCCACTCTTTCGCGATATCAGTAATTTGCGGAGTTGTTTTCAAGGATAGGCCGAGTATATTAATAAATAAAATGAAAAATAATCTAGTTTACAAATTGAGCAAACCTTTAAGAACTTTGAAGAATTTAGTTGCTAGCTTTTTATTTTTTATGTGGGATTTTACTCGGGTTCCAAGCAATAAAACGGTAATTTGACAATGCAAACTACAGCACGGAGGAAATGGATAGAATTTAGGAGACAAAGACCAGTGGAAGGAAATGACCACTCTTGATAAGGAAATACTTGAAAAAGAGTCTGTAAATCTTTACACATTTCTCTGTTTCTGCAATATACGCCTACCAGTTTATGAAATGTTCGCTATCTTCGCCAGAGGATAGATTTTCAAGTGTTATTTTTTAGTTTTGACACGAGTGAGAAGCGTTTTTTACGTTTACTCATTTAATCATTGATATATATATATATATATATATATATATATATATATATATATATATATATATATATATATGTGTGTGTGTGTGTGTTTAATTTGTCTTTCAGTAAGTAAAGCTCTTGAATATTGTAATCCGTTATTTAGACCTTTTGTTTATCATCGAGTATATGTAATATTAGCAACAGGAACAATTTTAAACATAAGTTTTAGAAATATGTACATTTTTGTTTTTAACTTATATCATACTTTTTTTTATTGATGCCTGTATGAATTATATCAACTTATTAATATTTAAGATTTTCGCTAAATGACAGTGAACGCTGGACAATTTCGTCATGCACGAAGAAAAAACATAAGGCAAATACCGAAAACATGTAAGCAATTAGGAAGTTTTAAGTAAAATGGTAATACAAAGGACGCTTGTATTTAGAATCAGAAAAGGATAGCTATAATTTCTGTAACACGTAGTGAGGAAAGAAGGTTTGGAGATTTTGACACTCATAGGCAAATAGAGAGAGGGAAATATTGAGTAACCTATTCAATGGATAGAGGAACAGTGAGTAGGAGAGATAGTAAAGGGAGAAACATTTCTTAGAGCTACAAAACATATGAAGTTGTGGAGAGCTACAATCAGCCACGAAGAAGTTACATGGCACATAAAAGAAAAAGGATATTTAATATGTCCCGTTATCAAAATAAATTCTCACGTTTTATTTTATTTTTATTTAATGATTTCCGATTAAGTACTTTTTATATATTAATACTTAATATCTGTTTCTAAGATAAGATACAGGTGTCGCCATTTCATTACTTATAGTGAATCATAATCTATGTATCCGACTTATTTGAAGCGAATCAAATTGAAATCTTATGTTTTCATCTTCGATGCTTACTAGTCGTCCATCTTGAAGGGAATCATTTCCGATTAAAAAGTTCCAGAGTCTATGTTGAACGGTACAATCATGGACTCCACATTCACTAAACTTCATTCATATTCTATATGATGAGTTTGGTGCATTTGGCCCAGGATTAAATTCGTACTGTAGACAAATTCTCACAATCAACTTTTAGGCCGCCATATTGATTTCACTCGTTACTACTGTGTGTTTTCTTTTATAAAAAATATCTATTAGTAAATAATACGCATAGGTTTCATTTTGCCGAAAATTGTTATGGGCTTTCAAAGTGTTAATCTTGTTAAAACTGCTAAAAAGCAAACATCGAAAACTAGTAATTTAGTTATTATGATGTAATATGTAGAACAGATAATGTAGCATTCAAGCAATATTTTAACAATATTTTATATTATACATTATAAATTTATTATTATACATGAATCTATATACATGTAAATAAAAGAATACACGAATCACTCTCTCTCCCACTCTCTCTCTCTCTCTCTCTCTCTCTCTCTCTATATATATATATATATATATATATATATATATATATATATATAAAAGACGGAGTCCGTTGTTTCATAACACAGAAAACATAGGCTATGTTTTTAATATTCCTTGCTCATATATGATGAATATACCCTTAAATTTACGAGTGTTGCATAGGACAGTCAAAGTATGGATTACAAATATAATATGAAAAAGTACATTCCAAATATTAAATCACCATCTGATGGGGAATCACTCAAGTAACAATTACATAATAATAATAATAATAATAATAATAATAATAATAATAATAATAATAATAAAGGAATATAATCCAAATGCAGAATGGATACGGCGTGAAAAAGAACGACTGCTGGATACACCTCTGCAAGAATGGGAAAATATATCCACAGACGATGTTAAGCAAGCTCTAACGAAATCCCAAAAATGGAAATCCCCAGGAAATGACAAATTGCCCAATTTCTGGATGTATCATCTCTCATCTACCCATGCAATTCTCGCAAAAACATTATCAACGCTTGTAAATAATCCCAATAAAATCCCGGAATGGATTACTGAAGGTATTACACACCTCATATCAAAAACAACTGAAACAGAAAACCCGAAAAATTATAGACCGATAACATGTTTCTCCACAACGTATAAGTTGATCACGTCTGTACTGATGAACCGTACTTATTCCTTTCTCGAAACAAACAGCATTCTCCCGCTAGAACAGAAGGGATGCAGAAGAGGTTCATATGGCTGCAAGGATGAACTTCTGATAAACAAAATGATCCTGGAAAATTGCAGGAGACGACGCAGAAATCTAAGTGCAGCGTGGATTGATTATCGTAAAGCCTTTGATAGTGTTCCACATTCTTGGATCCTTAAGACTTTGGAAATGTACAGAGTCTCCCCTGTGGTATTAAATTTCCTTAAGCACAGCATGGGAATGTGGAACACCAAACTATACCTTGGTCACACCGGGGGCACTGCCATATCCAACCGTCTGAATATCCGACGTGGAATCTTTCAAGGAGACTCTCTGTCACCCCTTCTGTTTTGTTTATCCTTAATCCCTCTTACACATGAACTGAACAACAGTAGCTATGGTTACAAAATAAATAAGAAAATATTCAATCACCTACTCTACATGGATGATCTCAAACTCTTTGCCAAAGACGACAATGAGTTGAAAGGCCTCCTCAATATTGTAAAATACTTCAGTGACGACATAGGTATGGACTTCGGATTAGATAAATGTGCAAAAGTAACTTTCAAGAAAGGTAGAATTACAGAAACACCCTTAATAGATTTAGATTTTGACACAAAGATTAGGGAACTGGAGCATGATGAAGCTTATAAGTACCTAGGAATTAGCGAAAAAAATGTAAATAATGTAAATTGGTTGAGGAAATTTAGTTGGTGACATAGCCAGAATAACCCACCCTAATAGTGAGGGTCAAAGTTTTTTCAACTAATGGGTACATGAAAGAAAAGAGTACTACAGGCGTGTACGTCTGGTACTAAATACTGAGCTAAACTCAAAAAACAGGATATCAGCCATAAACACATTGGCTGTCCCTGTGGTGCAATACAGCTTTAATGTCCTTAACTGGACCATAGCAGAAATTAAGCGAATGGACGCCAAAACGAGAAAGCTTCTCACTTGCTATCGCATGCATCATCCCAAAGCTGATGTTGATCGTCTGTATGTGCCCAGATCCGAAGGAGGCAGAGGATTAGTTCAACTAGAACTGTCCTACAAAACTACAACAATTGGCCTCCAAAGATATTTGGAAACTACAGAAGACTGGATGATGGTATGCGTCAAGTAACATGAAAGTAGTAAGCGTCTTTACTCCGTAATGAAAGAAGCTAACAAATTCAAAATGGAGTTTCAAATGGGCGTAGAGATGCAACTACTGCACAATACACCGGCTGAAACTGCAAAATACCTGAAAAAGACAGCAAAGACGAATGCAACCGACCAGATACTGAAGCGATGGGAAGATAAACCGCTTCATGGCCAATACTCTGCCCGTACCAAACAAGCTGACGTAGACAAAACCCGTACCCATCAGTGGCTACGTAGTGCAGGGTTGAAAGCGGAAACTGAAGGTTTCATTCTTGCTGCGCAGGACCAATGCTTGCTAACTAGGAATTATCAAGCACATATACTAAAATATTGTGTCAGCTCAAAATGCAGATTCTGTGATAAATATCCAGAAACGATTGATCATCTTGTATCAGGTTACACGGTGTTGGCACCCACTGAATATAAAACCCGACATGACAGAGTGGGTCAATATCTGCACTGGAAAATCTGCAACTTCTGCGGGAAGTAAACTGAAAGAAACTGGTATGAACACCACCCAGACCCGGTTACGGAGATAGGACCTGTTACAATTCTATGGGACTACACAATACACACTGACAGAACAATCAAGGCCAACCGGCCAGATATTGTTATTAAAGACCACAAACAAAAACGGTGCCTCCTATTGACATAGCAGTCCCTGCTGACTGCAATGTATCTTTGAAGATATTCAAAAAGTTGTCAAAATACAAGGACCTTAAAATAGAAATCTCGAAAATGTGGCATATGGGAACATCAACAATCCCTGTTGTAGTTGGAGCCCTAGGACTGGTTGGAAAAGATTGCAGTAGACTAATTGAAGGGATTTCTGGAAGTCCATGTCTCAAGGAGATACAAAACATTGTTCTGACAAGTACAGCCCACACCTTACGAAGGGCTTTATCTATGTAATTTAATTTTTTTTTTTTTTTGTCAGTGGAAAGTGTCATGACGCCATTTCTAACTTTGGTCTCTGGTCGGGACCCGGAAAGAAATGTGTAAACGCCAGAAATCAAAGAAAATAAAAATAATAATAATAATAAATAGAAATCCCGAAAATGTGGCATATGGGAACATCAACAATCCCTGTTGTAGTTGGAGCCCTTGTTGGAAAAGATTGCAGTGGACTAATTGAAGGGATTCCTGGAAATCCATGCCTCAAGGAGATACAAAAAATTGTTCTGGCAAGTACAGACCACACTTTACGAAGGGCTTTATCTATGTATTTTTTTTATTTTTTTTTGTCAGTGGAAAGTGTCATGATGCCATTTCTAACCTTAGGTCCCTGGGCGGGACCCGGAAAGAAATGTGTAAACGCCAGAAATCAAAGAAAATAATAATAATAATAATAATAATAATAATATATAGTAATATAAAATTTGGTTTGATTATCTATATTACTAAGCCGAAACTTTTGTGTATGTGTGTACGTTTGTGCATGTATTTGTATTCTTGTGTGTTTGTCTTCGAATATCACAGCCTAAGAGAAAATCACAAGGACCCAGTTTTTCGCACGGTTAACTATAAGACTACAAGTTATAATATAGGAGTTAATATAGGGTTGACATTGGAGATCATTTGAGGTCACTAGAGGTCATTAAAGAGCACAGCATGCCATTTCTAGCGAAACGAAGTCATTTTTACCAACATGTACTGAGAAGCTGAATTTGCTGTGAAGTACAGAATGTTTTTTATCTTACAAATTAGTAAGTGAGGATAAGATCAAAATCTGACTCCTATGTCATTGGACTTAGAATTATTTTAAAGATCTTTTTGTATTACAGTCAAACAATTACATTTTCTGAAGTAAATTAATGAGCAGGATAGCTGGCCTTAGAATGTCATTTGGGCTTAAAATAACATTTTTTCTTTTTGAATGAAAGAAGTTGAAAGGATAAAAACTTGATTTTTCTATTGTATTTATTAAAACATTGTGCAAACCAGAAAAAAAACTATTTCAGGCAAAAATTCTAAAATTTTCAGTATTAAACGAGTTTTTCATCTGCTTTGAATTTTAAAAAATGGCCCCAAATTTCATAAACTACAACTGTCTCTGCGAGTAAAGCATTATTGCTCGCAACATGAAGCAGTCGAAGAAATAAACTCAAAGATGTTACAACGGATTCCTGGTGAGATTCAATTATAAAAGTCAATTGACTCAGTTCCGGACACTTGAGGTTGGTGAAAAGTTCCTCAATTTACGTTAGCTGTTACTCCAAATAGACTACAACTAGAAGTTTTGATTTTCTCCCTTCTACGCACGCACACGCGCGCGCACACACACACACACACACATTGTTAAAGATAAATACATCAAAGCCTTATTACTGTGAATAAGACACCGACGATTTTATTCAGAAAATCAAATGTGATAAATCGCGTAAATAGCAGACTAAATCAAGTGAACATAATATCACCTAACTGACAAGTATACATGCGACCACCACTTAGATACTTATCGGACAATAACGATATTGGTTTTGAATAGAAACTATTGTTTCTATTCAAAACCAATGTCGTAATCACGATGCTCTTTAAGTTAATATCTACCCCAATTGCCATTCACACAGATACAAATTCTAATCTTAATTGTGAATTACGTTGGTTGAAATAAGAGTTGAAGCAAATCCCACCCCTTTAAATTGTCTATTACTTTGAAATGATAAGTACATTCTTTTTATAGGTGCTTGAGAATATAATATAATTTCGTCCATTGCAGCTTTATACTTTCTTTCTCTTAGACGTATGTTCTGTCTTCCATAGGTTCAAAGTAGACTTAGAAACTTGAAACGCTTCGTATCAGTAAATAGATACGGATGCGCACCTTTTAAAAATGAACACGATTTAAATCGGTCTTTAAAGTTGTTCCATGTAAAATACTAAAACAGATACTACTGTTTGGTCTCTTGACAATAATAGGTTAATTTTCATTATCTAATTATATGCTATGAATAATATCTGATATATTTCTTCTATTGACCAAATTTATTTTGTTGCAGAATTTTTCGATTTAATTTTTATCTAATTTGTCGATTTATTTTTTAAAATAAATTTATCATTTTTATTAGAGTTCTACTATTTTACTTTCTAATATCTTATTATTCTGAGATACTTTGAAAAAATTGTTCTTTCATTTCTTCCTTTTTTATAGAGTCGCATTCAATTATTCCAAAGAATTTATAGCGCTCATCTTGCCGTTAAATCCCGTCTACTGATACATGTTTTCCTTTGTATATAATTGCACACCTTCTATACTTAATTCTGATGTCTTCATGAATATACTTATCTTGTCATTAATGATTAGGGAAAGTCAACAATTAATATTTAAAGAAGATCTGTTTAAACTAACTGTGAATTCGTTAACAAATTTCAATAAAAAAACTTTACTATTTCAAAATAAATCAACAGAACACATGCATGGATAAACAGAAAAAATAACAATCATTTTATGGTTCAAGCAAAGCAACTATGATACAAAAAAAGAAATTAAATTGATGCAATTTAAAGTGGGCTGATAAAAGTTTTGTGTGAAATTAATATTTCTTTCGGATGTCCAAGTTAAAATAAAAGTGCGTAAAAAGTGAGAAGAGGATTAACACTAAGGGTATGTGTGTGTATATATATGTATGTGTGTGTGTGTGTGTGAGAGAGAGAGAGAGAGAGAGAGAGAGAGAGAGAGAGAGAGAGAGATAGAGATAGAGATAGGAGGTTATATCCACAGTATTTGTTTGTTGAACTTTGATGTGGCTTTGGTCGGTGGAAACTGGATAGATGATTGAAGACCTGTCCTTCGAAGTTGCCGGTAGATGAAAGCAAAATCCTGGTGAAAGCTAGCGAGTCTATCGAATGTTTTTGTTGTCAACTCGTGTTTATTGCTATTATTTACGTTGATTCATGATAAACATTTTAGCCGGTATAATTAGAAGTTAAGTGGCAGCAACTTTCCCCCAAAAGTTACACAGAATGCATTGCAATAATTTATTAAAAGAACATTCATTGTGTTTTGATAATGCAATCTAAATTCTCATTACTTATAATTTCAGATAGTATATCATGTTTATACAAATTTTTAAACAAGACGAATAAAGAATTATATTTAAGTTTGAACAACTTACAGAAAGACAATATTTCATTGTTTTTCTCAGCTCAACTTTCATTACTTTTCTCCTATTCAGCAACTGGCGAAGTTCCTGGATAAATACTGATTATAGCAAATATAAATTTTAACCATATAGAAATTACATAGGAAGTTTGGAATTAAATGTATCGTTAATCTTTACAGACGAAGTGTTCCATAATAATAGAATCAATAATAGATTTTGAATAGTAATTTAACCTCAGATATAACGTCAATGTATCCTGTGAGTGTAGAGCAATAAAGAAAGCGCTGCAAATATTTACCTACGTAGATAGATAAGAAACGTATTATTGCTTTACTCGATACTTAATGTCTGTATAGACATGCAATTAAAACTAAACCGTATTTTCCGCACACGTGGGAACACCTGCTTTGTTATTATGTAAATTTAATGTTCATTATTTGATTTAGCTTTATTTATCTAATATAAATAAAGCACTGAAAAAGAGTACACAGTCTTACAGACATACAATTTGTTTTTTTATCTATCTATCTATCTATCTATCTATCTATCTATCTATCTATCTATCTATCTATCTATCTATCTATCTATCAAATAACTTTTAGGTTAACAGCTGTTTTATAAAAATACGAATAGAAAAAAATTTCACTTTAAAGTCAAAAAGGTACAAAATTTCACTTTCAGTCAGACATAAAATTAAATAAATGGAAAATATAAATTGGTCAACAGAAAACATTCAGAATAAACTGATATAATAGCAAAAGAAATATTAAAATAGATTTTTAATATCCATTAACAGACATATATATATGTATGTATAAATTTGGTTATAGATATTTTATAACAAACGGGAAATATATTAAGAGGAAATTACTTTAGTTGAGCTTCTAGATGATTATACATAAAGTTTTGACAGTATTTTTCATTTTGAAAGAGAGTCAAGAATAAGGACTTTTAATTTAGTTTTTAACCTAAAGTTTTCATACTACAGGCTTCCCGGAACACACTTTTTTAATTTCAGCTTATTTATGTATGCAATATTTATGTATGCATATTTATGTATGCAAGGCACGCTTTGAATTTTTTTAAAAATTTTGCAGGCCATAAATAGAAGATAACCTAACATAATGTTACGCTGCAAGCGCCAAATTTTAATATTTTCATTTCTCTTTCAGATATACTGAGAGCATTAACAGGGTAGTTTCCAATATCATACATGAAATGGAAAGGTAGATTGTGTCCATAATAACTCGGAAATAGTTACTTTAAAAGTGACCAGTTCCTTGGTGTTCAAAGTTAGGAACAGCCGATGTCTCTGACGAGGACGTGTCATTTATGATCAAGAAAAAGAAACATTCTAACTGCTCAGATGCTGTTCAGCAAGTCCAGTATAACATCAATCACAACTAGCAAATGAACAGAGGGAAGGATAAATGGCTTTCTGTAGACTCGACGAAGGTACCAAGGGTGATGTACACTAAATTCATGTCATCTGTGATGATACAGGAGTCGTAAGCAATGAGGGCCATATCATACCATTCCAATTCTTTTCGCAGAAACTTAATGTTGTGGATTCCGTGAATGGAATCCTGCACAAAAAATAAACAACGATAGTAATTGAGATAGAAAAATAAGTGTATTAAATGTAAGAATACAGACTTGAAGTGAAGATTAGTAGTCCAGGAATGCGGGTTAGTACAAAGTATATGTACAAGTCTCTGTAAGTAAAGCCGTAAGCATCTCTCTCTGGACTCTTGTATAACTCTCTGAGAACACCCTGTGTCTGTCTCCGTATCTCTCAACGTATCCCGATATCTCAATATTTAACATTACACCCACGAGGAATGTATGTGGCACAAGGCCGAGTTTAAAGTGGGTTTCTCCGAGCCGCCGTAGCAAAGCTTCGTCCGGAATCCTCTCTGGCAAAGCAGAGAATTCGACGGACGTCGAACACAGTCAGAGCCTGTATGTTTTTTTTATATAAGCATTACGCCCCGAGCAAGGTGTGAAGCCACTAGGATGCAGGCGGTTGCAGAAGATTTGGGGCAAGAGCAGATAGGAGTGATAGAAGAAAGGATGAGGAGAAGGATAGTGGATAGATCAAAGCAACTGGAGATGGTGATTGACATTACATTTGAATAGTTGGAGATTATAGCTCTCAGGGAAACAGTAATAGGGAAGGGTGTTCCACAGGCGAGAGGTGCGAGGTATGAAGTTATTGGAGTAGAAGAGACGGCTACATTTAAAAGTTTCTACAGTGAAAGGGTGAGAGCGGGATGCCAGCCTCGTAGGGCGCTTGAATTCATGAAGTTTGGGAACCAGTAAAAGCAGCTCATCGGAGCAATTACCATGAAAGTATTTGTAAAAAGGACAGAGAGAGGCGACGGCGCGTCTGTGAGAGAGCAACTGTAGACGCCAGATCAAGAACTCCGAGGTAAACAGAAGGTGCACCAGACCATATATATGGCAGCAATTCCTCGGTAATTAATATCCTACCCACGAGGAATATATGTGGCACAAGGCCGAGTATAAAGTGGGTTTCTCCGAGCCCGTAGGCTCGGCCAAAAATATACCCTTTGAACCCGCCTAGACGGGTTCAGGGCCTGTCTACCTCCCCGGACGAAACCTTGCCCTTCGGCAAAGCTTCGTCCTGGTTCCTCTCTGCCAAAGCAGAGAGTTCGACAGACGTCGAAACTGTATCGCGACGTATTTCAACCGCAGGTATTCTCTCTGTCAGTATAAGTATACTTTGGACGAGTCCATCTTATGTAAAAAGGGGAGAGCCCCACAACACTTAGAGTCAATGCCATCGCCTACATTGTGGCAATGGGTACAGTAGTTAACTGGGAATTTTTACAATCGTATTGCTGGCAACCATAAATGGAAATCATCTTATCCAAACTGAGGCATAGTATCAAGGTCAGCTATAAAGCTGAGCGTAGTTTTATTGAATAAACTTTTCTGTTTTTCTAGGTTGTTTTTCTAGGTTGTTTTTCTACAACATTGTTTATATATAATGTGATACTCAAAAGTTTGGTGAATTAGAACAGGATTCGAGATTCGAAAATAGTATGGACTTGCAGTAAAACTTTGAAAACAAGTTGGAAACTTTGGGAACTATCATATCACCTCATAAAAAGACGACTTAGAAAGAGATGTCAGAAACTAGATAATAAGTTAATCTAATCTCTTTCAAAATTACTGAACATTTCCCTATCACCTGATACATATATATATATATATATATATATATATATATATATATATATAAGTTGTAGAGGTAGACATGGAAAATGTATTCAACAATGTTATCCATCTCTTTCTTTCTCTCTCTCTCTCTCTTTTTTCTCCTATAATCGCTTTGCTGTGAAGCTTACACATAAGTTAAATGAAAATAAAATGACTGAATAATATTTAAATATTTCGTTTTTAAAGCAACTTGTAAGAAGCAATTAAAAGCGGTTACTTTGCCACAATATAGAATGCAAGAGATTACGAATCAAGCGAAATGAACTAACAACAATCGTAACAAAGGCCGTTCTACATCTGAAGAACATGTGTATTTATGGTATGAGAGGAACAAAATCTAAAAGCGATAGATTCGAATAAGTATTGTTCCTAATAAAACCAGTTTAAAGTAGCAACCAATAAAAATTGCTAGGAATTAGTTTATAGAAACAGCATAACACACTCATCAAGTAACTTTTGTAAGATCACATATTTATTTATTGAATGACCAAGTAAAACTGTTACAACTTGTGTAGGACATTTTTACATACTCGCTCTATTCACCGGAGATTGCATCTTCAGATTACTATTTATTCCGTTCTTTACAGAAACCTCTTATAAAAGGAAAAAAAAATGATGAGATTTCAATTCCCTGCACCTGCAGCAGTTCTTTGCCAAAAAAGATAAAATTTCAGCGAGGATGAAAGTTATCTGATATATGACAGAATGTCGTAGAACAAAACGGCAAATACGTTGTTTAATAAAGTTAATCTAAAAGTGTTTTTATTTTTATTTAATAAGCCAAACGCAATTTTTACATTTCTCCGTATGCGAGATAAAATCTATTCGTTTATCTTAGCCTCACTATCTACAGTATGCGGTGTGAATTGATCCATAAAACATTTATGACATCTGAACTGAGCCATAAAACATTTATAGCATTTGAACTGATCCATAAAACAAAGATAACATTTTACGAACTTGGTTGGCTTTTATTATTGTTTTATTTTTAGGTGTAATTTTCTGGGGAAAATATACGAATTTAAAAAATGGTTATTGTCATCTAAATAAGATCAATTGTGTACTTTTTTTATGACAATCAATTTCAAACGGAAGCATCAATTGCAAGAAAAATCTGATAATATATTCAGTGGGCAGGAGCACTTGAAATTTCTAATGCGTTTGCCAGAGTAATTTCGTTGGTTAAGCGTCAAGTTTCGAAATTTACGGTTACACTTGAGGAAATAACTGCTACATGATCTTGCCTACACACCATTTTATGAACTCACCCATTTGAGCATCTGGGATGCTCAAATGATCTTTCAATCAATCAAAAATAATTTTATAAATATACCACAGGGGTCTTTCACCGACTGCTTAACTCAATCCCACGTTGTGTTTGAATTCTCGCTCACGTCGGTATGCACAACTGGGGAAAGGCTCATCGGTGTAGGTTCACGAAGTAATGAAAGGTGAAGTTACGCCACGGCGAAAAATCAAAACACGAATTCTGTTTTCAATATATTTGGTCATTCATTCACGGATTCGCCTAACACGTCCGGTGCAGGTAGGTGACACTTAGTAGCACGATAGACTAACGAACCAGATATTCTTTTCGGTCAACGAGGACTCTCTCTCACCCTCCTACCACTCCTTTGTATTTCTCTACATCACAACATGCGGCTCGCAACTGCCCAATGAGTGGCCTGTAACTACGCCTAAATTCTGGCCGTGGCACTTAATCCCGAAAGTTTTTATTTATTTCACTTCCTTTCAGCCGACTTGTGAGCAGCAGACGTTCGCTTTGAAGGTCTTATTTTTAGGGTTTACTTGTCTTTATGACTGTAGACAGTAAACCAGCCGATAAAATCACTTAGGGCACACTTAGGTCACACTTGGGACCTATGTTTTCTAATCACAGCCGACCTGGCAAGGGGGGAGGCTAGACACCCAGATTAAAAACCGTCAAAGGGCAGATAAATCCACTTGTGGGGTTAGCATCGATCTAACACTCTGGAGTAGATTGGGCTTCATAACTCTGTCCGGGACTAAGGCGAGCCTTCAAAGTTGGAGGCCTTCGTCTGTTTGACCTAAAAGGGATAGGCTCCGTCAGGTCTACTTGTCCAAGACTCATGAATGGTGACTTTTGGTTACTCCAGATAACTTACTGATCTCTTTCAACACTGATACGTGTAGGGAAATGGTCAGGTGTTTAGCTGAACAGCGACCTTACGACTAAACTCGGTCATGGGACCGACGATGATGACGATTTTTTGTTTCCATTATTTTCAACCATATAATATTTCTTTCCGTCTCGTTTATTTCTTGATTTACTTAGGATTATTTAACCACTTGGAATTGGCTGACGAAGTATCGAAGTATTTCGAAGCGACCACTGATATGACGTCACACATTTAATCTTTTAACTCTTTATACTAAAGTACGAAGATTGAAAATTAATATTCTCTTCATGATAACGACTTCTAGTTCAAAATATTTTCGCAAGTTACTGAGATTTATGGCTGCCACTTGTAAGTGTGATTTAGACAACACACTGGCATTTTAAAATCAACACACACACACACACATATATATGTATAAAATTTCGTAATATTTTTGCAAGTTCCGGTTTTTCTTTCTGGCGTTAGTCACAATTTATATAGTAAATAAACTCCAATTGTCATATAATTCAAAACTACAACAAAGTTTTTGAACACAAATGTATGTGTAAATTGATTTTCTATAGTGTATCTTTCATATTAAACAGCATTATTGTTTGAAATAATCGTAGAAATTGACATGAAACTGATATAGTTCATAGATTTTAGTAAATATAAATATATAAAGTTTGTAGGTATATTGATTTATTGAAGTTGTCTTTTAGTTTCAGTTGTTGATATTTTTTAAAGATCTCTAGTTGCGTGGGTTTCATATTTGGGTAAAAGGAAACGAACTGGCATTTTTTAGTTGACTGGTCACGACCTGTTGCAAATTTTCGTATTTATCTGTTTTCAGAGAATACAAAATTGAATTTTTTTGAATTAAATCAAACCAGCAACTATTGATAGGAAATTCATTTTCATTCACCCCGTGATATGTCTTCTACGATGTCCTACAGTTTTCCCACGTATGGAAATTCTTAATCTTATTTTAGTTTTCATTTTTGCCAACTTATTCCGGGAACCTATCATCTTCGTATATATTCATTGAACTTTATTTGTATGACTATGTTCATACGCTCGCTATTTTAATTATTAAAAGCCTCAAGGGGAAAAGTACTATTTTCACTAAAATATTTCAAGTACTTAACCCTAATGTTATTTTAAAAACATTCTGAGATTGTTTTCGAAGTATGTTTGGGGTTTGTTGTCTTGTTGGAAGATGCATCGCCTATCAAGAAGCTAGATAAAAGGTGAAAGATTTCTTTTCTATAGAATGAATTAATATTTTAACGAAACCCATTCTTTTTTTAACGAGTTTCCTACTACTTCCTATGTTGAAAGCAATCACATAAAATGATATGTTATTTTTGTGTACAGACTTTAATGTTGCTGGTTATGTTAATGTTGCTGGTTATGTTAATGTTGCTGGTTATGATAATGTTGCTGGTTATGTTAATGTTGCTGGTTATGTTAATGTTGCTGGTTATGTCAAAAAAGCTAAATGTATGTTCTGTCTGACCCAACAACTATTTTTCCACTAATAATTTAACTAATTAAAACACATTTTTTGTTCTTCTTTGTACCATGTTCCTTCAGGGCGTGGGCGATCATGGCTCTCCACAGCTTCCTGTCCTTTGTAGCTCTTAGTAAGGTTTGTCGTTTTCCTATCCCTCTTAATCTATGTTCTGTCAATCACTTACACAAGCTCGTAACCTAAGTAATTGCTACTTTCTTCTGTTCCTCTTGCTTTCATTCTTGTCTGGTAAGTGTCAAATTCTCAAAACCCTCATTCCTCATTAAGTATCCTTGAATTTTCAACTATCACTTTCTAATTCTAAGTGTCATTTTCATTTTCATTGTCTCTAGAACGTCGTCGTTACTCACATGATCAGTCCATGTTATTCTCAGAATCCTTCTGCAGAACCACATTTCTGTTGCCTCATCTCTCTTCTTCATCTGTGAGGGGATTACCCAACATTCGCTGCCATATAGGAAAACCGATATTACATAACAGTTCAGTGCCCTTTTCTTTTTTTTCTTTAACAGTTCAGTGTCCTTTTCTTTTTTCTAACGAAGTTTTCTTGTCTCTTTATACTTTTCTTAGCTTTTGGAAGTCACCTTTCGTACTTGATTGATTTTCATGTCTCCAATTCGTAGTTCGCTTGTTGATCTTGTTACTTTTGCTAACAACCATACATTATGTTTTCTTACAATTGATTCTTAGTTCTTCTCACATTACTAATTTCTGTAGGAGTTGTAATAGTTTCTTTCTTTTTTTGTGTTTGCTCTCAACACAGTGCCATCTTTATAACGACACTTTTTATGTGTTTTCTTCAACAGTGGCCTTTCTTTTCGTCGTACAGACCATCTGTAAAATAGTTGTCGTCTCAATGTTTCACGATTTGCTAAAACATATACACTAATTCTAACGTCCTTCAGATCTGTCTATAGAACCTTTAATCTCGTTGTCGGGTTGGCTGAAACGTCCCTTGTGATTTTAGTTACTTTTTATTGAACTAATATCAAGTGTTGTATTATATTAGCACACAAAATGATAAAAATGTTCCTTTCAAATAGTGTTAAAAATGAAATTTAATGCCTGCAATTTACAGTATAGTAATAAGAATTCGACTTACGCAAAATTAGTTTTATGAAAATTTTCAGCTTCGTAAATAGCTTAGTAGGAAATGCGGCAGGGAAAATAAATATTTAAAGTAACAGAATTTGAATAAAGCTGAAAAATGTAAACTTTTATGTTCGGGCGCTAATTCTAAAAGAAACCTCGCAGTAGACTTAGCTACCCAGTTTTATACATATAGCTAGAAGTGCAGCCTGTCTTGTTTGAGATAAAATTGCAAATTTCTCTAATGAACAAGGACAACTGCATATCGTACACATCGTAACTTAGCATATACTTCGATGCAATACCTCTGAAGGCGTTTTCTGCAAAGTTTTAAAGAGGTCTTTAAAAGGTTTAAAATGTAACTGCGGTTTGAAGTTTTCTATTTCAAAAGGAATTTTCAACGATTGCGACGATTGCTACTATAAACTCTAATCCCCCCACCCAAAAAATATTAAATATAAGCCACAACCCATCTTGTTGAAATATTTCGTGGTCGATTGGGTTGTGAAAGATACGGTATCAGTTTCTTTCTATTTATAAATAGAAAGTGTAACAGAGTATATGAATCTGCTTGGAAATTTTCTCAGAGCTTTCCCCAGATTGAAAAGCCTCAACTAATTTCATTTTTTTTATCTCTTCTGTGTGCTTTTAGGTTTACATCAAGTTCAAAAAATATTATTTTCTAGAATAAATGTTTGTAGGCTTTTTAAAGTGGTATAAGAATCGTTCAATTGTAGCTATTGCTATGACGTAATTTACTGCCTGTGGGTAATTCAGTTCGCCCGTCGTTAGCGATGACTGAAATAGATTAAAGTGCTTGCTTTCGTCCAGTCCTCCGGTCTATCAACTGAGCTGTTACTAGTGACCTCCTATTCTCTCAGTCTCGTTAGTACGTACGCTGTCACGCCAATCCTCGTCTTCCTCCCAGACTCGCTATTTATGCCCGCGTCGGATGCAACTAAAATTTGCATACGAGACTTACTTCTCGTTCGTCCGAGACTTCCGGTTTTATAAATTCAAGCTTGTTTGAATTCTTATTCTTTTTTATTGTTATTTCTTTCTTTGTACGTCTGCCCGCGGTATGGGAATTTCGGAATAATCCATTTCTCTTTTACTGCCGGTTTACTGACACGACATGCAAATTCACTTTGCAGGGGGTAAGTCTTCTCGTTCCTCACACTCCCCCTGATCGCATGATCCCATAGATGACAGGGTGGGGGAGAACGCCTTCGAAGAACTCTCCTTCGTAGAAGTGGAGGGGATGCTACCAGTGGCAGTACTGCCACGTGTACGTTCTGCGGGTCTTTGACATTTCCTGTGTCATCACGTCCTTCCTCGTCGTCCGAATCTGTACTCTCTGATACAAAGGGCAGACCATTTGATTGCATTGTGCAAAACATTGATGTCTCCGAATCACTATCAGACGACGTATCTTCGCTGTGATGCTCTTCTTAGGCGCTTAACTCGTGTCGCAGGCAAAGGTTTTTCACATGGTGTGGCACACTATTGACCCGGACTGTTTGGGGCTAATAACTCCATCAAGTCCTCTACTAAATCTAGTTGTACAGCGTCCATTTGGGGGCTTCATCCATACGAGATCACCAATTTTATATGGTTCTTTAGTATTCTTCGGAATATTTGGCATTACTTCATCTATCCCATTTTATCCGCTGTCCGCATGCATATATTCCGTTGGCCGGCGCAGTTGATGGTGTTACTTCGTCTTTGGGCGTGACGTTGTTCCAATATACAGGCTTCCTGAATGGAGCACCGTGTTCTGGCTGCTATCTTTTTAATGGTGCGGTGATACCGCTCCGCTATTTCGTTACCCTCTGGAGTGTATGCGCCTCTGTACCTTACTCGTACTCCCCATTCGACCGCGAAGTCCTGAAAATCGCGGCTACAGAAGGTTGGGGCGTTGTCTGTCAATATTTCAACGGATGGACCACGTTCATAAAAGATAGCTTGTAATTGTTGTATAATCGATAATGCACCTTGTCGCACCACTGGGCGTCATACAGTGAAACGCGTCGAGTCGCAATCCGTCAAAGTTAGAAAATGTTTGCCATTTTGATGTGTCTCGTCCTTGTCCAGTCGCCACCAGTTTTTGTCTACCCCGAGCTTGCACTTGTTCCACTGGACTGGGGCAGGGTTCACCGCATAGAATTCCTCGCAACCTTGTATGACCGATCTAACCATCGCTTTTGTCACTGTAGGACATACTTTCTGGATGAAGTAAGTCGAACGCCAGGATGACCGCTCTTGCTATGTATGGCGCGGATTTGTTCGATGGTCAGCTGGCTCGTAACAGCATGTCAAGCCATCTTTTTGGTATTCTAGTCAATTTATCGGCCAGGTTCCTCTGTGACATAGTCAGTGTGACGTCAACTACCAAACCGTATTCTTCGATTAGCTGCTGTAGGTTAGCCAGTCTCCTGCACACTAGTATCTTGCTCGCAGCTTTCGTCTTCACTCGGCTCTTGCCTGTCAGAATATTCTTCAGCCATTGGTACACGCATACCGAGTCCGTGTATAGGTGTATCACCCTGGCCCGCCACTGTAATACCAGATTTATACCTTTCACCGCCGTATCCAATTCGGCCAGGTTTATATGTTGCGCGTCATTTCTTGGTCGAGACCAGCACGCATGTTCCAGTATAACTTCCCGATTTTCCAGCACCACACCTATTGACAGGAAGCTTGAAACAACCCATGCGTTGTCTTCTTCTCCAGTCACGCACCAATCCCCCCGAACGGAGTCGTCTTGGTGCACTCTAGTCAGCGTCTCAACGATCATCTGCGTAAGAGGGGCGTCATGCCACCCATTTGTTATCATGGTTGCTCGTCTTTTTATCATTCCTGTGGCTGCACGAAGCCACCCACAGAAAGGAAAAGTGACCCACTAGCTTCCCACATACGGAAAATACTGAGCTTCGCGTTAGTGTAGCGGGGAGTTCCGGAACTGAGCTCCCTCGCTTCCACCACAATATGTTGTACTCCCTCCCCCAGACTTTAAGCCCAAGCACATCAGCCCCCATCCTTTAATTGAATAAGGTCTTTGCTAGACAAGCCAAAAGATTCTAATCTGCGCCTGACTTCATTTGCCTAAAGTATGTCCTCATTCATAAATATATCGTCGACATATGCCGACGAAGCTTTTTCATCAGCCCATCCTCATCTAGCACTGTCTTAATGATTGATTTCATAATTAGGGGAGCCACATTAAGACCAAACCCCAGACGCGTCAAGCAGTACCGCTTTATTTTCACGATAACTGTTTGGAAAGGCTATAACGTCTCATGGATTCGTATTTGAAGATACGCTTTTCGCAGGTCAAGCAGTGCCACATTAGCTCCTTGCTACCACCATTCCCTCATTCGTTTGGCACACACGTCTACATCCGCCATAAAGGCATCTATGTATTGATTTATCTCCCTATAGTCCTTAGCCTTGGTGGCTTGTGCAACCGTCATTAAGGGAATTAATCTTCTTGGGTGCCCCAATCGGTCTTGCGGATATGTTATCAGCCAGCCATTCGCGATCCACGTCTCCAGTTCGCTCTCGTAGGCAACTCTGTTCTTATTCGACACCGTATATTCCACAACGATGTTGTGTAATTGATCTGGTGCTTTATTTCCTATCCACTTCCATTCCGCTGTCCAAGTCTTTGTTCCTTAGTCATACACGATACAGAAATCCCGTTCCTCAATTGTAATAGCGGCACATGAGTCACAATTTCTCCCGAGCTGCACTTCCCTGGTACACATGACCATAACACCGCCCTGTTTACGTATGGCATAGATTCCGAGGCTTGTCACAAACCACCAGTGCGTCCACCTCGGCACAATCACCTCCATCAGTTAGGAGTGAAATCACTCCAACTCCGTTAATTGTCCTAATCGGCACATGTCGCTCCTTCCAGACCTGACAGCGGTTTTCACTGATTATTGAACGGGAACATCTCGTGTCAATGAGAGCCAAACATTGCACGCCATTCACACGTACCCTGACTATGGGCAAATCCATACTTACTGATTGACAGGGGGCAAGGGTGGCGACAGTTCCTTGCCCCCTGAGCTCGTTTTCCCGGACAGTTCGGCGCTAGATGGCCCATATTGTTACAGCGATAGCAACGTGTTTTGCTACGATTCCCGCTCCCCATATTACTTCGACTCCTGCACTCTCGGGAGAAGTGGTTGGGACCACCACACTTGTAGCATTTGGTGCCCTTCTGAGTCATGGGGACGCGACAGTCACTGGCAGCATTCTCCTCTGATTTACACACGGCCTCCTCTGTCCGTGCAGCTGCCGCGACGTGCTCTGACTCCTTCAAAATAGTTCGGTCTCTAGTCAGTAGCTGGTCGATACCTATCTCCCCCAGCTTTGATGATGCTCGCAGAAGCCGGCTGACATCAATGGGCAGACCTTCCAAAAATGCACACGCCAGTATCCGGCCGTTAACGCCCCCGAATGGTACCGACAAGTTTCTTAGATCGGCCAGGTACACACCAATTGTCTCCCTGGAGAGGAGTCGCCACCCAATAAATTGCCTCCAAGCAATGGACATATGCGTGCCAAATGCTGTGTAAAGGGCATACTTGATTTCATCCAAGTTCGCTTCGTCGCCGAGTTGCTGGTAGACTGCGTAAGCGCCTCCTGTTAGCCTCAATGTGATGACTAATGCAGGCTCCTTGATTTTGAACAGTTTGTAGACACGCTCCGCCTTCTAAAACCACTTCAACAATAGACGGACTAGTGGGGAAGTCATCAAATTCCGGTATTAATTTTAAATCGAACTGGTCCATAAGTACTGCCGAAATAGCTTGTGGGTAATTCACTTCGCCCGTTGTTTGCGATGACTGAAATAGATTAAAGTGCTTGCTTTCGTCCAGTCCTCCAGTCTACCAACTGAGCTGTTGCTAGTGACCTCCTATTCTCTCGGTCTCGTTAGTACCTACGCCGTCACGCCAAAAATGCGTTAATATTTATTTCTGTAACATTACACGGAAAATGTGGCACAAGGCCTAAAAAGGGGGGATGGGGAAAGATGGTCATCATCTGTCTTAATTTAAAACTTAGCTAGCCACAACCACTGACCCAGACACACAAACAATAATCCTAGCACCAAAACACCACATTTTCACTTACTTTTCTTACTACATTCACCAAAATACCTCATTGTCTCAATGAAATCCTAAATAGTCCCCATATGTACAAATCTTCGTCTGTGAGGGGAGGGGAATAAAACAACAAGTTAAAAATACCCAATGTGTATATACAATATGAAATAAACGATTTACAAAAAAACTAAACAAAATTATGTTAGTAATAAACCCCTCCACAAACCTTAAATAAGGCAGAAATATTAGTTAACTGGACGAAGAGAATGCGGGACTATAATGATGTAGAAACAGTCACCCATCCCAAGCACTCACACAGAAACACACTCACTCTGACACAGCAACAATTACGAAAAAACACAGATGCGTAACGAAAAGCGTCCCGCATCCACCAAGAGAACTGACATCACTGACCACCTAACGAGGGAGGGGAAGAGGAGTTAAACTAAAAGAAAAAAGGGACAGAATTAAAAAGGGCCAATGAGCAAACAATTTCTAGCTAAGATTACTGGAAAAAAGGAAAAAAAACACTAAAGAATCAAAAACAAAAAACCTACACTAGCCTAAAATCCAAGGATGGGTTGTCCAAGTTTAACCCAGGAAAACAATATTCTGATGCCTAACCGGCATCAAAATGCCACTCTAGATCATCCCCTTTTACTCGGCACAAACGCACAAAATTCACCGACCTTTTGCCAAACTCTAATGAGGTGAGCCGCTGCTTTTCCGGTCTAATCTTGATTTTAAGCTGATGCTTAAAGTACTTCTCGCCATCATAGAATTCCTTCTGACGCGTTGTCCAAATCACGACTCTCATAATTCCTAGTAAGCAAAAGAACACATAATGTTCAGCGTTCGTCATCTGCGCCACCACATTGCTATAAACTGAACTGGCCTCAAGGACAAAGAACTTTCCCCGCTGCATACGGACCATGAGACCTTCAACAAACCTGCACAACGGCGCTACCACCCTGCAAGGAAAGAAGGCGTGACCAATCGTCTCGACTTCCCCAGTACAGCGTCGGCAGTTTGAAGATTTCTCCAAGACCGCTGAACGAAGTCTTTTGGCGACCCAGAGGGCCCCACGAATCACCAGCCAGGTGAGTGACGTCTCATCGTTATTGAGGCATTTCAACCTAGACGCCCAAGGCCATATTGAGCGAGCCTCCTGCTTCGTAAGACCGAGCTCGTCAATCAGCTCATCACAAACGGACACGCTGACTATTACTCGATACAACGAGACAACGCCTGGACGTTGGAGAGGTCATCCGACGCCCATAAGAGACGTTTCAGAGCACGACGACATTCGCGGTAGAAGGGCATACGGCTCGGGGTGTACGGCCGACCTCCTCCTCTCAGGGATGGGAAGTTTCTACGGACGTTTTCTCCCAGATTCGCGACACATTCGGTCTAGAAAGGCGATGCGAAACATATGTTGACGAATTTCAATGCTAGACATACCCAGACCGCCTTCAGATGGATGAAGGCAATAGATCTCCCGAGATACCATAGTGGCCTTGCCTCTCAACAAGAAAGAGAACAAGAGCCTTAGTAATGACATTAGTGTGGTATACGGAAGTGGAAGTACAGAGAGTCGGTAAAGGAGAATCGGGTAGATGTGTGAAACATATTTCCGTCCTCATCCTTAAGGAAATCCTCCTCCGAGACCACAAATAAATTGCGATTTCGGCCTTCCCTTGTACCTCCGACCAATTCATTTCCAACTGGAGATCAGGACCGAACCAGACGCCGAGTATCTTGACTGGCCCATCCGTCCAGAGGAAAAGTCTGGGAAGAGAAGCTCCCTTCCACGCACCCAACTGCAAGCCAACAGACTTATCAAAAAAGAAAAAGAAAATCCAAAAGAAAACTAGAATAAAAGAAAAAGAGCAAAAAATAAGGGGAAAGAATAAAAATGGGGAGGGTAAAAAAAGAAAAAGAAAAAGAAAAAATTTTTTCAAAACAGTCGTAAAAAATGCAAGAAAGACGGTAATAAACTTAACAAAACTGTAGTTCAAGCGTAGAGTCAGAAAAAAGTCCGGGAAAACGCCAACAATGCGTTTCCTCGTCTTCCTCCCAGACTCGCTATTTATGCCCGCGTCGGAGGCAACTAAAATTTGCATACGAGACTTACTTCTCGTTCGTCCGAGACTTCCGGTTTTATAAATTCAAGCTTGTTTGAATTCTTAGTCTTTTTTTTATTGTTATTTCTTCCTTTGTATGTCTGGCCGCGATGTGGGAAATTACGGAATTTCTCTTTTACTATCGGTCGCGATCGTTCAACAGGACCTGACACACCATGCAACTTCGCTTTGCGGGAGATAAGTCTTCTCGTTCCTCACACTGCCAAATCTAATTTTTGAAAGTGGTTCAAGAATTATCCAAATGTCATTATTGCTTATTGGGGGAAATAAAACAATAAAGGCTATTAATTCTCTTTTATTTATTATCAATTCAAGTATCAGTTTTACTAACAGTAAATGAGCAAAAAATGACATGTAATCAAATTCGAAATGATTCAACGGGAAAAATCTGGAAAATAATACTTTTGCTTGCAAGTGTCACGCATATATATATATATATATATATGAATAAAAATGACACTAGGAAAACTGGTAATTGCGTTTTGTCAGCAATTACCAGTTTTCCTATTGTCATTTTTATTCATAAATATTGTCTGTCTTCTCTACTGGTTAAATCAGAAAAATTTTCATCCATTTTTGATTTTATATATATATATATATATATATATATATATATATATATATATATATATATATATGGATGGAGAGAAATGTTTGTGTTCAAAAGTTCATATTTTTATTACTTCAAACGTTATTTTTAGTGCATACCTGTATTTGTGTAGACGCTCTGTTTCTTGTAAGCAGTATTTATTTCGTGTGCTGGCCTTCGTACTCGAGAAAACTTAATAATGAAAATGTGGGCACCGGCAAATCGAGATGCAGGTTCGAATCCTGCCGGAGGACACATTCATCTTATTAAGCTTTCTCGAGTACAAAAGTTGGTAAACGGAATAAACACTATTTAAAAGAAACAGAGTATCTACTGAAATACGGGTATCCACTTAAAAGAATGTTTTAAATAATATAGACTAGTATCCATAAAATCCAGAAAAATATATATATTATATATATATATATATATATATATATATATATATAAAAAAAATCTTAAAAATCCGTATTTGGTAATAAATTTATTTCGATGAATATAGGTATATTCATTTCATCAGGTCGAGTGTATTTTCTGAAATGGAATCAATATATCCAGACAGACAGATATACAAAAATAAAAAAGGAAAGGAATAAAAGATACACGATCAGACAATAGCAAAAATAAGTTGACCTAGAAAAGTTTTCTTGGGATTATATTAAAATAGTGAGAACAAGTTAATATAACGGGTAAGGGAAGGTAGATGGATAGGAATGTCAAATTTAACAGTTACAAAGTGACAAAGTTTATAAATTGAAGCAGTTAAAGTGGCGTCTGTATAGATTGGAACATCATCATCATATAATACAGTCATCATCACATACTACTACTACTAATAATAATAATATTAATAAAAATAATAAAAAGAAAAGAAAAATAAGAAAAATATATAATATAAAACATATATACCTATATGTAACTATATATAACAAAAAATATAAAGTAAATAATAAAAAACAGAAAATCATGATAATATCTAAAAATAAATAAAAAAATATATAGATGACAATAATGAATCATACTTATTATAAAACCCAGGTTGTGTGTGTGTCTGTACGTTTATATATTGGATCGGATTTCCTACATTTTTCAACCGATTTCAACAAAACTTCACAGGACTACGTAAAATTACCTTGCGGTGGTTCTGACAGCGCCAAAAATTGGAAAAGCACAATTGTTTTTGCACGAAATCAATTTGAAAACAATTAAGAGGCATCACTTTCGCGGAATGAAAGGGGGACAACTCATATCGAGTTATACTTATAAAACCCAGGTTGTTTGTGTGCATGCATTCGTTTATATATGGGATCGGATTTCCTACATTTTTCAACCTATTTCAACAAAACTTCACTTTTTTTTTGGCAGGTAGTGTTTCTTATTGTTTTGCACACTTTTTTCTTTATTTTTATATTCAGAATGCTTTAAAAATTCCATTTACAAGACAATTGTTTATAATAAAATTCTATTCAATCGGTAGACTCATAACGATTGAAAACAATGTTTTTGTTTGAGTTTGGGTTTGACCAATTCATAAAAAAACAAAAAAAAAAAACTAATTAAGACATGCGTGTCCGTCAGCCTTAAGCAATAATCTTTGTCAATTTTATTTTTCAGTCTTTATGATGGTCGATACTTGATCTATCTCTTACTGTTACATCCCCGAGCAACGCTGGGCTCTACTGCTAGTAAGTAATAATAAACAACGCGAGGAAATTATCTTTACAGAAAAGAAGACCAAGCTAAATATGACAGTAACATTTATCCAGTAGATACATATATTTACATATTAGAATTCAATTGTTTTTGTTGTGGCCATGAAGAGATCAATAGTTCGAGTGTTCAAAGTGATTTGTCGCAAGTGAGTCTGCAAAGTTCGAAGTTATTTTATTTCAAGTGAGTCTGAACAGTTCGAAATGATATGTGTGTGTGAAGCACACGCTAATGAAACATGTGTGTAACTACTGACTCCGTGCAATAGAAGTAATTTTAAAACACAATGAACAGAGAAGGGATACAAGACTTACTTTCGTCGTGGCGTTTTATGTAGAAAAATCATCACTAATATACGCGTTGTCATGGTAACGTGTGTCTAAGTTGTTAATCGATGCTGGTTTGGTTCGCTGACTGTTCAGTTTCAGATCTGGTCCTGACTGTTCCGTTACAGATCTAGTTCTGACTTCCTTTGCAAGTCTGGTCCTAACTGTAGCTGACGAGCTGCTTTTAAGGATTATGGCGAGTCGGTGACCGGCTCACGAATCCTATCTGATTTTTTAAGGGAATGTACTCATTAACTTTAGCCCTGAACTATTTCCAGTTTGGAGTTCAGTCATAGAGACCACATCACATGACTTGCCATATACAACCAAGTGCCAGACACCAATTATTTAATTTTGAAGCTGTTTTTGTACAGAATTGTAAAATGTTTTTCGTATCTACTGAATTTAGTAGGATTTATTTATAGTCGTCTCTTACTTGTTTGTGTTTCACTTATTGGCTGTAAAATATAGGAGTTCATATCCTATAGCATTAACTAGTGAAAGTAATCTTAGGACTTCCTAAAAAAACGAAAAACGTATTTTGAATAATTGAAATGCCTTCTTTGAAGTTATATTTAGGCTTTGTTTAAAAGATAATAGCCTAAAAGGCTAAAACTAATCTGTATTACAAGAAGAATTATTTTTCGTATGTAAATAAAGTTTTAGATATTTTTAAAACATTGGCACATTCACACATCACTTATCGAATCATCGAACTGCCATTATAGACGAAAAATATAAAAAAAAACAAATTTAAAAATCTCTTATATATCCATTATTTGCTCTAGAGATCCGTTTCGAAGTCATTAAATGTAAGGATTCGTTAATTAGATTTTGTAAAAGTAATTCTTACTTTTTGCTTAAAACATAATGAAAATAATGTTTAGTTTATCTATGTACAGTTGCTTGTAAGGTCAGAAGTCAATAAGCATAAATGTTAACTGCAAGCCTTATCTAAAAAAAACGCGAGTAAAATTTATAAAAATTAAAATAGCAACAGAAGAGAAAAAGAAATTGGTATTTGTGTCTACAGCCTACATATAAATTATCTTTAACCGTATAAAAATAATAGTTTAAGAATGTAACTTTTTATTCTGTATGATTCTATGAAACTTAGTAGAATTAATAATTTTATTTTTTATACTACGTTAGATGTAGTTTATACTGAATTTAAAAATTATTGAAGTATCATATATCATATTACTCTCCCGATAGGGAAAAGTTTTCAATCAAAGGTGATAATTCAGAATTATTTCCTGTTTGAACATTCATACAAAAAATAATCTAATATTTGCTAAAATGAAAAATTCTTTTAAAAAAGATTCACACTTGAAAATGGCATTAAATTTTTCCATTCTTCAAACGCCTTTTAAAAAACGCTCTTCCTATGATCAGGAACGGAATGAATTTAAAAATCACACCGAAAAATTACATAATTTAAAAGGAAATAAATATTAAGTATAGATTTTTTGTAGAGTCTGAAAGAAAATAACCTGTTAATTAAATTATGCAGACACCTACTTTTAGAAAAATGTATTTTTTAAAGTTTTATTGAATTATTTTTGGTAAGATCCGGGGTGAATTTTCAGTATGTTCACACATGATATTACATAATCTTTTTTTTACTAAAATAACATTTTTTTCTTTATATAATTAAAAAAAAAACTGATGAACACGTTCACCTCACAAATTAAAAAGTACACACGATATACCGAAAGGGGAGGGGGCAGTGAAACAGACCTCCCCCCCCAAAAAAAAATTTTTTCCATAAAGTTTTGTAATGAAATAATCTGTTCGGTTTACAATTAATTCATTAATGAATAAGTAATGAATATTCCTTTTGAATCGGATAATTCCTTGATTTTGGGAATTTTTGTTAAACCTGGGGGTAGCGATATTTTTGCCTTCATTTCGGAAAAACGCATCCATTTTTATAGTAAGAATGCCTTCGTTTTTGTGATGGGGTGTAGTTGAAATACATAACGTTGTTGACTCATTCTTGACTCTTGCTAGAATCGACTGTTGGGAAAACTAGAATGTTAAAAGTTTGCGTTCTATAAAAAGCAGAAAAACAGAAAGAAAATATTAAGTCGTTATTAGATGAGGCAAAGAAAGCGAAGAGTTGACAATGTGAACACCCACTCCTCTTTTGGAAAATGCGACTGCTGGCTTGGTTCTGGAGAGGGTTAGTAACAGAAGGATATTCCTTTTCCTGATTTCCCTTGAGGTACCGAAGCAAACTCAGTGAGGCGTGCCACGTTGTTATATCATGAGTGTACTTAATAACAACTTTATTACGTCGCAAACGGATGTTTACTCCCACGATTGTTGATGCGAGTTACCGGACATTTACCATTAAATTGACGTAAATCTTATTAGAGACACCACTTTCTATTATCAGGTTACCTAAATTTTAATGCGCAAACGTTCTGTCTGTTTGAGCTAAAAAGCTATTTTCGTAGATTCAAAATATAAGCTTAACAAAAAAATGTAAGGTCATAGAAACACACTTAAAAGACAAAAATTTAAAAATAAATTTTTGTAAAATTTCCAGTAAATGATAATGGCTTTTTTGTTAATTTCATTTAATAACCCTCAAATAATATAATCTGATAGTTCAGTGACCATTCCCTGCATATATATATATATATATATATATATATATATATATATATATATATATATATATATACGGGGAATGGTCACTGAACTAGTACATTAAAAAGTAAAAGTACATAATTTTAAGAAATAAATATCTAAATTTAAACATGAATTCGAAAGGCCTTGGTTTTATAGTAAATTCCTATAATATATTCTCATATAATTCTGTTTTCGTTTTAAATCAACAAATAAATGTTTTGGATGTTTCAATAAATTGTATAGGAAATGTATCGTTAAACACTTCAAGCTTGTTCACATAAAAAAAGGAAAAAAAAAAAATCGTCAATGTGAGTAAATCACACTTTGGATATTCATTGCATAGTCGGTACTTTCAATTGTCTGCACTGAAATAAACGGCGCAGTTACAGCTTCATTTCGAATTACATCAATTATTTCGTTATCAGTTGATTATATGACATTTTGTATTGTACTTGAAACTCCAGAAAAATGTTTAAATCTTCGAAAGTTTTAATACAAAGCCACTATTTCAGCAAAGCAATCCAATAAACTACGATAATGACGTTTCTTGAGGCTATCTTTTTTATCATGTTCAAACATTGACAGTTCTTGTTTTCAGAGATTTATAGCGTTTACTAATTTAAAAAAAAATTGTCTGTTTAATTTGATATTACATTCCTTTGCAAACTTATTAATATCAGTTACTACGTCACATAGACGAAATGTCTTTAAATATTTGTAACTAAATGACTTTTAGATTTAGAATGATCTTTCTTTTCAGTCTGAATATATAATTACTATAACCGCCGTTGGTCCTACTGTTGAGCAGGTTTGGGCTAAAAAAACAAGTATGAACAACAACATACCTTTTTCTTCTGATGCCCTTTGCACATAACCAATCAATTTGTTTATACCAGGTGATTTGTAGGTTGTACTAATGTGATATTTTCTAGCTTTCAACAATATTCCTTTGATAAAATGTTTTTTCTTTTAGATCTAACATTATGTCCTTTTCCATTATCGATAAATTTATTTAATAAATGTTCTAAGTGGTTTTTTGAGAAGGCGTTATGCCCGTAAAAGTGCATGAAACTTTTTAAATATTAATTTTTATCTTAATACTGTGTGTCATTAGTGGAAAGTTATGTTGGTATCTTTGAAATAAGATCACAAAATGAAATATTTATTAGTGAGCACAAAGACGAATTTAATTCCTGGAAAAGTATAAGGAATATCACCAAAATGATTGATATTTTAAATGTTGAATTGAATAAATCTTTGAAATTAAAGATATAATTCAATAAGTGGGGAAATTATTTATACTTACAAAAAAGCAGAAAAATTAAAACGCATGTGTATTGTGTGTGGAAGAGTGATGCGACGTCAATGGCAGAAATATGGAATTATGTTTATAAATCATGGCCCAGTGAAATAAAAATTTACAAGGGAAAATAAATAATCTTGAAGGAGGATTTATTGGGATTTATTTCTGCAAGACTCTAGTTTGTTATCGCCACTAATCGTCTTGTTTGTATAAGCCGAACTAAATCAATGACACACGACGGCTCCAAATTTTAAACTTTTAACCTATTTTCAAACTTTTCACTTGCGATTGCTTTTAATAAGAAAATTTATTTTACGACTCCTTACTAATTGTTATAAAAGTAATATAACTAAAATTTACATTATATAACTCTTTCGTCGTAACCTAATAAAATAAAAATGAAACAAATTTGCAAAAATTTGTAAAGTAAAATTTAATCTATAATGTTTTGTAATGTTTTTTGTAATATCTCATTTGGTGACATATATGACTCATCGGAATATAAACTCACCCTGTTGCGGCGTTAAGCAGGTGCTGTTAACCCCGCAAGCAGAAAAATAATGTAGGGTAATACGATCGAAGCAAGGACAACAAAGGCGAGGATGTAAAAGTTTAAGCCAAATTTTATTTAATAATCTGGCAAAAGTATGTACAGGAAATTGTTTGCTGGAGTTCGGTCGTGAAGTTAGGGAGTGACAGTTGAAGGAGCGTTGTCAGGTTTCAAGGCGACAACTCGGAGGTAGGCAGATGGAACAGCGGTGTTCGAGGTCCAGTCGATACCCGGATGTCTGCCTTTTTGTAAAGAGCGTGTCGGCGCTTAAGAAGAGGGAGGATCGACGCGGACGGCGCTGGTGTAGTCTGTTCGTCCTAGGTATGACAGTCGTGTAAGAACGCAGCTTGGTAGTTCTAATAAAAAGGACATTCGCATATAATGTGGCTAGGTTAGTCCTGAAAAGGACTATCGCAAATCATGTAGCCAGGTATAGTCCTGAAAAGGACTATCGACATCATGTAGCCAGGTATAGTCCTGAAAAGGACTATCACATATCATGTAGCCAGGTGCTGCTGAAGTTGGGTCGGCCCGCTGCTGCTGCTGCTGCTGTTGCTGAAGTCGGCAACAAGACTGGGAGCTGATGGCTTCACTGGTGGCTGCTGCTAGGTTTGGTTGCTTCGTGTGGTCAGCGAAGGTGAGAGGGGGAGCTCGTCGCTCTAACCCGAGGCCAAATCCGCCAAGAGATATTTACTTGACTCCCACTTAGTCAAAGCTGGTCTTGGCTTGTCCTAGCTGGTGCAGGCCTGAGCCGGTCCAAGCTAGTCGCCGAGAAACGATCCGAATTCGTCAAGATATCTGGTGGAAGAAATAGGCTGAGATCAGCATCGTAGCCGGTTGGCAATATCTTTGGGGTGATGACTGAAAATAACCTTCTGAATTTTGACTGTACACATGGGTTTCATTCGGACACCATGTGTATATAAAGTAGTTTCTGGTAATTATTTTTAGTTAGGAAGGCTCGTGTATGTTAATGTTTCATTTGTTTTGAGTTTTTGTGTATCATTCTCTGAAAAACGCTGAGTCACCGGAAGTTAACGGCATTCGTGACGATTTTAGACGTTTGAGTAGCCGGCAGTAACTTCCGGCCGGGTGCGATAACCCATTTAAGCAGGAGATATATTTTTTAAAAAAGTGTTGAATGGCACTTTACCTATTTATTTAGTTCCTTATTTGACCCAGATTTCTTTTTCATGAATGTATTCCAAATTTATGAAATTCAAGTAATTGTGAGATTGGGCGGCGAGGGTTTATATGCCATCAAAAACAGTAGTTCAGTTTCACTTTTTACAAATAAACATTATGGTACTAAAGAAAACGTAATTAAATGCATAGTAGATGCATAACAACATTTCCAGATTACATTTTCATTTAATTTTAACAAACAAACAATAAAATCTAACAGGCCAAATGTTTTACAAACTTCAATAATTTTGCATGATAACCTTGAAATTTTATCAAAATAAAAACAAACAAAATCAACGAGTTTGAAGTTATATTCATTATAGAAATATCTAAGTATCCATCTGAGTTCCAAGAAGTTTGTTTGGCCATTGTTTTATCAAAGAAAAAGAAAAACTTATGGTAGTACGCGTACGTTAATTCAGTGCTGGTCTTATGAACAACTCATGATCAACTCTAAGAATCCAGTCTTGTGCCAAATTTTGATGACTTCAGTAATTGTCTTCGTCATCTGTCGTGAAGTGATGGTCAGCGTGTTAAGTCGCAAAAACTTTTGCTAGTGAGATCAGACGTCGTTGGGTATGCTATAGTTTGCTTAATAAATATCTGCTTTACCACTGAATAAAACCTACCCAGGATGTGGGCGAACATAGTTCACCACAGATACTATTTTTTTTATTATCCCTGTATTGCCGTGCAATCTTAGTAGAGATAGCGGAGTAGTTTCCCATTGCCTTTTTTTACGGATTTGATTTTATAGCTTTCCTTCTCTTAGAATGGTTGCCACCCAAGTTTAGGAAGCCCAGTCTATCCTGCTATTTAACCCATAGCTTGCAGGGAAGGAGTGATGGATCCATGTTTTTGCCAAGTTTATTTGTGCAAAAATGAATGTAAATGACTCCTTACTACTTAAGAAACAATGTGTAATAAGTGCGCATCACAAGAGTTACGATAATAGGGTACAAAGAGTGTGATGTTATAGCGTCTAATTAAATTATCGTGAATTATAAACTGAAAGACCCGGTGACGGAATATGCAGTGAGTAAATTCTATTGGTTATTCTTTCAAACAGTAATGGAATCATATGACAATTTTATCAAAATCTAATAAAGCGGACGTAGAAAGCGGAGAGAAAGAGAGAGAGAGAAAGAGAGAGAGAAAGAGAGAGAGAGAGAGAAAGAGAGAGAGAGAAAGAGAGAGAGAGAGAGTGGGAAGAGAGGGAATATTGAGCAGAACGCGAATACCAACAACTTCCGTTAGTTGCTAATATCGCTTATAAGTTTACTTTGAAGTAATATTTGACCATGAGGAAGATGTTGAACTTTACCAGCATGTCTTTATAGTGGTTCAATAGAACAGACTTGTTTATGTTGAGACTTATCAGATATTCCTAATGCAACGAGTAATGAATATTGAAGTAGTCAGTTGTAAAATATTACAAACAACTGTACAGAAGCTGAGTTCGCAAACTCTTTATTTTTCAAAGACGAAGTTACAACAAAACAATGTTGTAAGTTTGTCGTTTGAAAATCTTTTAGCATTTTTTTTAAATTTATATACATGTGACGAGATTTTTTAAATCGGTATAACGCAAAGGGTTACAGGATGTGGAGGAATTAGGTACAGAAACATTACTAATGAGGAGAAACAAAAGAACAATCAGGAGAACAGTAGAAAGCGATTAACATTGCATTTAAATTTTTGCAGACTAAAGTTGGTTGGAAATCATGTGACCGGGGGGGGAATTCCACAAGCGAGAAGTGCGAGATAAGAAATTGTTAGCATAGAAATTACGGTTACATCTAGCTAGTTCGACTGTAAATTGGTGCGATCTCGCCGCCAGTCTAATATTGGGCTTAAATTCATAAACACTAGGTACCATAGCATAGAGTTCATCCGAACAGTTACCATCCGAACATATATATATATATATATATATATATATATATATATATATATATATATATAAAAGGCACAGAGGGGCAACCTTACGGCGGTGTTCAAGTGACTGAAGCTGAGCCACCAGATCAGAATCAATAATATTGCTGATTTTTCTTTGCAGCTTATCAAGGAGCTCCAGGAAATATCAGGGAGACCGGCCCATATATGACAACAATATTCTAAGCATGGACGAATGGTAGATTTATAGCTATACAATATAGATTCCGGAGAGAAAAATTTTCTCGACCAACACTGTGAACCAACTTTCTTAGCAACTGATCTAGCAAAGGATTCAATGTAGTCTTCCCACTTCATGTCAGTTGTAAATTTTAGCCTAAGAAGGTGCAACGAGTCACTTCCTTAGAGGATAGCATCAACCATGCCGATGGAAGGCAGAGAGGACTCTTTCAAATGATTAATGGAGAAAAGTTTAGTTTTGGAGGCGTTCAAGTTGACAGGCCATCTTTTGTCCCAATTAGCAACGGTCTTGAGGTCATTTTGTACATCAGCTGCCATTTTGATCTTGTTTATTGGTGAAAACTTAAAATATTACTAAGATCAAACTAAGATGAAAATTTAGACATATTTTCTCCGTTTTTATCTTTGAATTATTTTGTTAGTTTCTAAATTTGATGAATGGTTATATTTAGAATTTAATATTAGTAACTTTTGTTTTTAATTGCATAATAAATTGGAGATTAATTAGTTATCCTGATTTCCTACATAATCTAATATTAATTTTAAAACATTAATAAATTGTATCTAGGGTCCGTTGTCGAGTTATTTGAAATGTTGAAACAAAATGGCTATTTTTGTAGTGATGTTGTAACATACTTCCGTTATAATTTTTAATTACTACTTTGTATAGACGACTTTTTTAAAAATAGTGTTTTTGGTTACTCTAATTCTATTCCATTTATAGCAACCTTGTATTCGATATATATATATATATATATATATATATATATACGCACGCACGCACGCACGCACGCACACACACACACACTCATATATATATATATATATATATATATATATATATAAAGACACACGCACAGATATAGAGGGAAAGAGACAGAGATAGTCAGAGAAAAAGTGAACAAAAGATGAATATGAAGTGTGAAAAAATGGAAAAATAAGAAATATTAAAAAGATAAAAAGAAAATAAATAATAGAGTGATAAGTAAATGTACAAAAATGTATGTATATGTATGTGTTTGTATGAACATACGTGTGTGTGTATGTGCATGCGCGGGAACAGTGCGTAAGAGAGAGAGAGAGAGAGAGAGAGAGAGAGAGAGAGATAGGTATTTTGATTATTTTGTTTATAAGATCTTATGCATTGAACCTAAAGTATTTGGACGCAGGAGAAAAATGTCGACAGACTGTTAGAGCGCCAAGACATTATCGTTCGTATCTCAACTTTATAATTGTGAATCACTGCAAGCAGTCGTGTAAATATGTGATATTTGCATAGGCACCAGAAGGCTGATTTACGAACAATATTGTCAAATACCGCGTCATACACAGCCTAGGTAAGTGCATCAACAGTCATACTGGCAATCCTCTCGACGGTGTAATGGTTAGCAAGGTTGTTTCACTAGAACTAATTACCACTGACTAGTGAGTTCGATCTTCACTGGGTGTCACATTTAAACTAAACTTAGAAAATCACCGTACTGGCAATATATCGCAAACGCTTATATATATATTGTCACTGTAATGAGATCCTGTGTTTGCAGCTACTTAAAATGATTCTAGCGTTATAAATATAGAGTGTAGCTTTGAATCAGATTTAATTTATTAACATAACAATGATTTATTAAAAGATACATACTGGTTATTTCATTAAACTAAATTAAATGCTATGTTGTTTAATTATATAATTGTTATTATGATACAGCAATTCTCTAATTTGATCCTAAACATCATACCAAATGATTGAGAAATGTGCACCCAATGCACAATATAACGCATTGAAATCTTCGTATCTGATATCCGAAGACAGAATATTATATAATGAAGATGGAAATAAACATTAATCTTTATTATATCAAGTAATTGACAAGTAGAAGATACAAAAGCTTTGGATGAAAATTGGATCAAATGTTTAATTTACGAATATATGTTGATGGAAATATTTCCAGTAATTTTTCATAGTCTTTTCACTGGAAGAATCATTATTAAATCATCAAAGTATTTCCCCGGAATTTCTAAGATATTACGTAATCTTAAATTATACTAATTATATACTTCATATAAAAGAACAAATCAAGCTTTTATTTGAGAATTCTATCGACATCATCAACTCGTTGGAACTGTTGACCAGACAAGAAAGGTTGCATGAAGCAAAAAGAATGATAATCGGTAGGATGTCTTAAAAATACGCAGTATGTGGAAGAGCTTTTGATTCTAGCTTTGTGATTGTTGCAAGAGGATGAACATGGGCCATACTGTAAAATCTATAATCGACTTCTTTGTCCAAAAACATTCAATATGAATGCACCTTTAAAATAAATCTGTTGCTCATGGTAAACTAATTAATATATTGACTGGACAAAAAATGCAAACGCACTTATAACATTTCCTAAACATTGTATAAAAGATAACGCTAGTAAGATTTGTATGTATGTATGTAGGTATAAGGTTAGAAGCCGTATCATTTTGATGTGATTCAGACATTAATGACATCGCCTGTGTTTTAAGACTATGCGAATCATATACGACACCAGACAGTCTCTAGTTATTTTGACTAGTTCTTGTCATTGGATCAAGACCGATGCCAAGCGTCCACATATTGTTGCGGATGCTATGAATGACATAGTGGCTAGCACGCGCACATACACAAACACACAACCCACATACACACACATACATCTTCGGTGTGCGATATATATATATATATATATATATATATATATATATATATATATATATATATATATAAAAGTTAGGAGAAAGTAAGACGCGAAATTAAAATATTAAAAATAAAGTATTATGAAACTGATCACACACACACACACACACACACATATATATATATAAAGTAATAGTGGCAAGACTGAAGCATAATCATGTAGTTATAAGCGAAATTAAGAAATGTTTACGAGAAGGGAAAATTTTTGTAAGTTCCTGATAAACTAAAAGAACTATCGAAGACATTTGATACTGAATCTCTTGGAGTCAGTTCACTCTAATTTGCCATTTGGCTTTCGTAGCATATCACCATTAATTGTTTCTGCCAAAACCACTAACTCTTAAGTAAACAGAAGAAAGCTGTGACATGCTGTGATATGATATCAACATTACTAAGCATTTTCCATTCTGCATTAAACAAGGTGGAAAACTATAGTTGTAAAGTCTCCTTAGATGTTATAACGTAAACGCCTTTTGGTTTTTATAAACTGCGTCGGAGTAATCAAGAATCCCCAAGTGATTCTTCTATATCGCCATTACTTCATTGTTAGGAAAGTTACACAACATATTTGACCGTAGACAAATCATACAAAAATGATTTAAAGTCCCATGATCATTAATGGTCGTAGCTAGAAGCCTCTGACTAGAATTGTCCGTAATAACAATCATTATTTGTGTCTGTTTTTACTTACTAATCGCTTTGATTATGTGCGGATTCGATGAATCATTGCGGCGTGTATTCTCACCTTTTTTGTCCGCCTCATTAAATTTCCATCGCTAGGCTTTCTGTTCTTTCTCAGCTCTATCTTGCATCTGGTAATTTTTTTCTAACGATTTCCAGTTCTTCCCGTGGATGTAATTTTTTCCTTCGTATTTCAAAGATTATACTATTGTGTCTATTAAGACCTTGAATAAATTCTTGCTGATTTTTCATGAAAAGTTATGTTTTATTTACAAAAATTAGTAAGAAATATGTCACTGAAAGTATTGTTCATCGCTAGTCATTACTTTTTCCCATTTTTCTGGCAGCATTTGAATTCCACGTCGGAAAAACGACACGTATTTTGAGGCTAACCACGAGTCGACCAATTTTTTGGCATCTTCATAAGAATGAAAGTGCTGCCCAGCCAGGCCATGCACCAAGTGATAATCGGATGGGGCAATGCCTGAGGAATACACCGGGTTGGGTAGGACTTCCCATTTAAGCGTTTCGAGGTAGGTTTTCACCCATTTTGCAACATGTGGCCTAGCGCTGTCATGTTGCAGAATGTTACCTATGATGATGCATGCCCTGGCTTACCCCACAATCTTCTACGCTTAGGGTTATTGTAGTGTATCCACTTTTCATCGCCGGTCACAATACGATGCAAAAAAACATTTCCCTTTCTGCCGTTGAAGAAGCTGTTCACATGTGACAAAATGCCGTTCTCTCGCCTTCAACTAGTACGGCACCCAATGTCCTTATTTTTGAGTCATTCCTAATGCTTTCAAACGTTCGAAACTGCTGTTTGATCAGCTCCTAATGATTCTGCAAATTCAGCTTGCGCCTGACATGTGTTTTCATAAAGTAATGCCTCTAATTCTTCGTTTTAAACTTTTTCGGTGTGCCAGAGCGTTCTTTATCTTAAACATCAAAATCATTATTTTTGAAGCGTCTAAAACAATGTCTGTATGTTGTTTCCGACAGAGCATGGTCGCCGTAAGTCTCAACAAGAATTCTGTGTGCTTCAGCTGCAAATTTCTTTTGTAGTGCAATAGAATTACCCGCAAATACACTTTCTTTGTCACGAAATCCGACATGTCTAACCCTATGAAAAACAAAGTTGTTTACACTTCGGTGAAATGACATACACTGAATTTCAAGCTTGCTTATAGTACTTCCGTATAGATGCGTTACCATCTGAAACTACACGCACGCAGTTCTGGGAAAGCCATCTGTTGGAAAACAGCGAGAACTTATTCAAGGTCCTAATAAAATGATGCTATGAGGAGATGTCTGTGTATGTACATGTCTGTTTATAAAACTTAGCTTATTTCAGCACAAAGGATGAAGTGTTTGTCGTCTACTATTCCAGAAAAGGATGCAAATGACCACGAAACAAAGCAACTTAGTAATTACTGGTCAGTGATGCGTTTAGACAGAGCAGCATACCCAACACATGCTATGTGAACTGAACACATCCCAAGCCAGCATCTGAAAGATAGATTTACTTATCCAACAATATTTAAAACGACAGCTTACACTTCTAAATATCCATTTTTGACATATATTAAATGAAAATACATTTTATACTATACAGCTAAATGTTCTAATAAAGTCTTTGGGAATTGCTAATAACATTTCTTTTAGTCATGAACATGCATGTACATATAAATTATTTTTTCAATATTACAGTTCAGTCAGTTTCGAGGAAAACGTTCGCAACTACAATAGTGCACCTTCATTTGTGTTTTTGGTTGCAAAAATCTCATACCTTGTAGAGGAACATATTGTTTCAGAAAGCAAAAAGGCAAACTTATCATTATACTGTCAATATTCATCCTGAAACAGAACAAAGTCAATGTGGCACTCACTAGTAAATTAAATTCAAATAAATTTAAATATTAATCAACCAAATTTTTTAACGAATCAATTATAAATTAAATTAGATAATAAATAAATTCCAATATATTGCTAGAAGATAGATTATGCTGAATCAAGGACTTAAAGAATTAAGTCAATGTTTAATTAAATAAAATAAATTAATTTCTCCGGTCGGAAGGTGCGTCAGGAGCTGAAATTCATCGGAGGCTTTTATCACAATACGGCCAAAGTGCACTACCGCGTCGAATGAGCGGATCGAGAAGTTTAAAAGTGGCCGGACAAGCATGACGCATGTCAACCTCCACCACTAACAAGAAAATTCAGCAAGCTCGAGAGATGGTAATGGCGAACTGGCGAGTTATCATCGATGATGTTCTCAGCAGATTCGGATTACTGTTCCTCCTTAATGCACACTGCTAGAGGAGTGGCCATCTTTGCACTGTGACAGCAGCAAGAAAACTGGCGCGATCAAGCTCAAAATTCGATCACGTGACTACAGTAGAATCAAATATAAGCACGCATGACCAGAAGACAGTGTGACATATCTAAATATATGTTATGGCTAAAGTGCCGATAATTCTTTACTTACTCATGTAAACTCATGCTTGAGTGTATAACATCAATATATATCTATGATTAAACACACACACACACACACACGCATACATACATATATATATATATATATATATATATATATATAAAAAAATCTGAATTTACGCAAAATATACATATTTGATTGCTTACACTCATACCGAGGCGCGAATAAACTGATATACATAAATACATCACTAAGCCCGGGACCTAATAATAAAAAATCTATTTTCCACAACGAATATTTATTTATTCTTTCTTTCTCAGTCTGTCTTTCTGTATATATATATATATATATATATATATATATATATATATATATATATATATATATATATATATATATATATATATATATATATATATATAAAAAGCTTAAAATAAGCTAAAAGCTTAAAATATAAACTAAGCTGAAGGCTCAATGTAGGCAGAGTTTAAATACAGTTTATTATAATAATGTTAATACAATAATATTAAATAGTTGCTCAGCGTTTCATGCTGCAACGCAATCGTCAGGTGGAAAAATATACATACATACATACATACATGCATATGATAAAAATATAATTTTAAGATATACTATATTGAACGCAATTATCAGGCCATATATAGATTTGTATATTGTTGTGTTTAATTAAATGTCTAGCCTATGTAAAACTTTCTTGCGTAATTGGCAAAATAACTGCAATTATGTCTCCTGTTGTATTTGATAGAGTTCAATTAATGGTCAGTATTTATAAAGCTGATTTTCAACATTACTAAATTCTCTCATTTCAAAGGATTCGTGTCACATGCTGCCACTCTTCCTAAATCGACAACGTATTTGTAAAATCTTAAATGCACAGTTATCTCTCACAACGCTGTTTGCTTCTCGAATGAAAAAAAATGACCAGTCTGTGTTCTAATGGTTCATCCATCAAAGTATCTGTTGATGGATTATTCTTCTCATTTTAAAATATGTGGATAACAATACGTAATTGACATGTTTCACGGTTAACTGACCCACTATCAATAGATTTACAGCATCCTGTTCCGACACAACCAAGTAGAATAGAATACTCCAATATTCACTCTTTTTCGTCAATCACTGTAGCATAACAGTGATTAGACCTTTCAGAGAGAGAGAGAGAGAGAGAGAGAGAGAGAGAGAGAGAGAGAGAGAGAGAGAGAGAGAATTGGATCAAAGCATTTCTCAAAGGTATTATTAATTCAAAGAGAAGTTAAGATTCCTCAGCCAGAACTCGAACTTGATTTGTTGATTCAATTATCCATTATTTAAGGAGGTGCTAAAAAGTTATGGACAAAATCTGCTTCCTAAAATCACTTTTTCAGTGACCAAATATGAGAAAACTAATTTGAGGTTGTGGTTGGGGCCTAGAACGTTTCTTCACTCCAGCAACATATATTCTGGGCTTGCTCGGTAAGCACTTCATAGTCGGCAGCAATTTTAAATTCTTTATAAATAATCATTCAATAATATAATCATGGCAAACAATTTTTCTCTTCCTTTTTATGAAATATTTTGGTAGTTGTTCTGAAATTACATTGTACATCTAATGCCTCATTATATCATAGAGGAGTAGGCGAATCGCCGTGTCATCGCTTGAATCAGAAAAATAACCGTTGAAGGTGAGCGATTTTACATCGTTGAAATTGTGTGTATAATTTCACTTCAAATTTGATTAACAACTGATTTTTTAAATAATAATCCGTTCTCTCAGTATCATGATATATTTCATTGAATATCTAATAACAAGCACTCAGAAACAAAGATTTATTCAGGTCGAAGTGAACGTTTGATGTACATTAGTCAAAGAGGAAGAAGAGACTTGCGGCAACATAAATGTGGCTCTACAGATTGATGCTAAGAATACCGTGGACTGAACAACGACGTAGTTTTATGGAAAATGGAAACAAAAAGGATACGTAGAAAAACACTGTTGAATTTTCTAGGGCACAAAACAAAGACAGAGGGTTTGAAAAATTTGACCCACACAGGAATAGCGAAGACAAGAAGAATAGAGGAAAGCAGAGCATAACGTAACTAACGAGATGAACGTCCTGAAGGGGAACGACATATAGAAGAAGTCAACGAGAACAGCTTGGAATCTTGACCCTAACAAACTTGCCCAGCTTCATGTTTTTTTTTTGCGCTCTTGTATATTCTATATGACAGAATTTATTATCGCTATTCTGATATATTATCCAGTTACTCGACTGTCATCTAAGCCTTTAGGCACCGCCACGTACTTTTAACAATGTTAAGCGTGTTGATAAAAATGAGAGAAACTTTTAAGCATTTTTATAATAATAAGTATACATAATTCACAAGAAAAATGATTGAAGAAAACTCTAATATAAAAGGTATTTATGTTAGAACTAGAGAGGTTTATCTTTGAAAACGTGTTTTCACTGTACAAAACAATGAAATGAAAAAATTGTAGACCAATATTTAAAAAATATATCTTGTTTTAACCCCTCCTAAATTTCGAAGCCGCTACAAGAAGACACTCTCTGGACTATAAATACTCGGCGATATTTTTTCTCGCGCTCTTCTTAACTTATCCGCTTATTCGTCAACATGTAACTTCTCGCGGAGAACGCGCTTCTCCTCGGGAAACGCATGGACATATATAAACACACACGTACGTATACACATTCAATCATTACACATACTTTGGACCAAAAAGGTTTTCACATTCATATGTTATACACTTTATTGTCTTTTTCGCTTGTATACATTTGTTGTTAATACATTATCATTAGTTTGTAAATGTATATTTGTTCTTGTCCTTTCTTTTCCTTTTTGTTACATGGACTAACATCCCGAGTCCGCCATGTCAGGAGACAGCGTGTTACGCCCAATTTCAAACACCGATCTTACTAACGTCCAAAACAAGTTGGGAACCACATAAAGCAGCCCGCAACAAACTAGATTCAACTAAGTACTGAACTGCAATAAAATATTCAGAAATCATTTATTTATGAATTAATCTATTTATGAAAAGGATTTTGTGGAAGAAATATTTGTGGAAATAATTTTTCAAGTCGATCAAATTCACTTTTATTTAATTTATGAAATCTTTTTAAAATAATATATGTATGTTAATTTTCCTATTGCTTCCGGAGAAATTAAACCTTATTCGAAACATCAGTTGGATAGATACAAAATATGTATAAGTGCATAATATGTAGAAGGGTTTCTATGTTTATTTTTCAGTAATTACCCCACTTTGTCTGCTAGGAAACTTCTAATGCCCGCTAGTTGACATTGTATAAATTAATATAAAGGGAAAGAAACAAACACCCTCTCTTTTTATTCTTTTGCTCTTCAAATGCAGGATGTCGCAGCGACAAGTAGTATCTTATTTCACCCTTCCGGGAACTTCAGGGTAGTTTCCAGTAAACTGCTCCTCGCGCACAGCATACAATACTACCACTACTACACTATATCCTGCTAGAAAAAAAAGGTGCTCATGCTACCATAATAATATCTCGACCGCAACCTATCACACATCTTTCCCCAAACAAAAGAAAATATCCCAGTTCAACAAACGAATCAACGCTACTACAAACTGATGACTACCGTAACTGACTCGTAACCTAATACCCTTACACTGCATGACCCTGCCAAAATTAGCCTCCGTAGCTTACGTACATTATTCGAGACATAAAATGAACAATCCTTTTATTTTTAGACTTTTCTTCAGGTTTCAACTATCGTGTCTCAAAGTTTGACTTTCATAATTTTTAGACAAATTACAAATATCATCCGTTGATTAGAAATTTATGTGTAAAACATGTTAACTGCTTAACGGCAAGTATTCTGCATAACGCTGTTTATTCCATTTAAACGATTGATTTTTCACAAAATGCATCGTCGTTGTTTTGATTGGAATCAGAGATGTCTTTGATCGCAACACACGAAAAGAAAGCCAACATCCACACCAGATGGTGACAAAAAGAGGTAACATTTTCATAATTTGTATTCATGACGGATATTTTGCGTTCTTTGGCATTGTGTGATGGATGAAGGTTAAAATCGGAAAAATAAATATTTTCGAACAAAAGATTGAATGATAGATTTGCATCGGTAGACATAAGAAAAAATGGCAAGTATGTTCAAGGTCGACTGTTATCGCGGTTATTTTCTATTATGTTTGTTAAAACATTGGTTATTTGTTGTTTATTCTCCCAGAAAAAAGAATACAAAAATGCACAAGGCTGCCAATTTATCTCAATAGATGTTGTCCGTGAGCATAGATACATGCTGCTTTTGTCAAAAGTGACCTTTCAAGTATTAGATATAATTCTACTAGAAATCATCTTCAGAAAAATATTTAATTATAAGATTCTGTTGTCTGATTTCTTTAGATGCTCGAAGAGAATTGGTTTGTATTAAAACGTGAATATTAGGAAATAATTGCTCTTTATTTGTCCATTTTATCAGTGCTGTGTGAAAAAAAATGGAATCCAAGTTGGATGAATTGTTAGTACCATAGACTGGAAATTGAAAAATCCAGTATTCTATTTTATTTTACGAGTTGATGAGATTATTTAGCAGGAACTTGTGAAAGAAAAAATAATTGTGAATTTTAAAAGGAAAAAGTGATTTATCTCATAATCTGTTTATATGCTGATCTATCTATCTATCTATCTATCTATCTATCTATCAGATGGATGACTAAAGAAAACCGGATTTGTGGGTGCGGAAAGTATGTCAACGCGCCGACAACATCTGTTTTGCATAGGTGCAAGTTAGTCTTGTGAAATGGATTACTAGTATTCACTTCTTTTGAACACCAGGAAGTTTTGAAATTTAAAAAGCTTTTAATTTAAAGTAACAAAAATTCTTGTATATTTTATCAACCACCGAGAATCGAATAAAATCTTTGTTTGGCATAATATTTCTCCCATGAAAGTGTTAGTCTCTAGCATAAACGTAATCTAATTTATTGTATCTTTCAAGTATCGCCCCAAACATTTTACAATGATCTATTTTATTAAAACTATTTACGACGAGTCTTGCATTCTTTTAAATTTATGTTTATTCATTGAAAACTGGTCATGAATAAACATTTTTGTACAGTTTACGTAAAATTTATATTAGCAAACGTAAATTTGCACTAAACAGTATTTCAAAGACAGTAAATAATGGGCGTGAAACGTGTAGAAATGTCGTTTGCTAAATGTAAAGCAAAGCAAAGAATATGCGTTTTATTTATATTCGGAAAGAAAATTAACAAATAAAAAATTAAGGTAACAATAAATGTTAAATATATCGTTAACTCACTTTCTCTGTCATTGTTGGTAGATTTTTTATTAGGATTTTACTATGAATCTCGAACGCTTTGCAATTTAACGTAACTGGCTACATCATGACAGTTCATTATCATTCTGTTATGTGAATCACTGATTCTTCTTCACGGATTTACTTTAATGGCAGAAATTTATTCCTTAGCATAATGTACAATAATTACTGTTAGCGAAACGGTTATTTTTCTCTTGCACCAAAATTCTTTACTTTCTCCCACGATATTTCACATATACTTGGTGATAAATCGTCATATACATATTTTTAAAATTACATATAGATATAATCCATGAGCTTTTAACAATGCATTTAAGTGTAGCTTGTGCGCATATATGTATGACATTGTCTCATGTATGCAGCTAATATTTTATTTTCGGAATGCATATCTTACGCTTCTTCATGTTGTCCTTATTTCATAGTTTTTATATGCGTATGGCATAGTCTGCTGTATGAATTATATTGCCTTGTGTACGCAGTCAGAGATTTAGGTACACATTCTTGTCTGAATTGCCTTGTGTACGAATTATTAAATTATTGTGTAGGCATTTATTAAATTCAATATATCCACGAATAATAACACAGATTAATTGTACTTTCTTTTATGCGAATTTATTATATGCTAGGTATAATTTTTCCATTTTTATTTTGATCTTTTTTATTCATTAATAAACCTGTGAAATATATGCCTTAAGAAAACAGTTAAAAAGTTCAACATACATTCTAGAAGCTGAGAACATGTTGCATCAGACAGGGAGGCGTGGAAAAATCTTATTGCTGATGAAGAATTGTAAAACAACAGAGTTGCTCACGCTGAGCTGAAATGAGCTGGTAGATATATGGAAGACGTCAATCCTCTTTCCGAGAGGGACACAAAGGAGCCCCTCTCCAGTGATGAATGTGGTCATGTTCAGTTCTCGAGTGCAGACCACATCAGTCACAACCATGGACACAAAAACACCGACAACTACCAGTATGATATCCAGCAAGACTTTTCGTGCAGCATTTGTAACAACAAAATGTATAGATTAGCCAGTGGACTCACTCGGCATCATAAGACTAAACACCCAGATAATCATGTTACTATAGGAAGACTCACCTGTACTCAACGTGGAATAAGCCATGCAAAGCTTATGAGCCAATAATCGGTGAGAGCTTGGAAAAGCTAGTTATTCTAATTTGTTTCAAATCCTCGAACATTTGGGTAGCACCTGGCACACACTCACAAATACACACACACACACACACACACACACACACACACACACACACACACACACACACACATATATATATATATATATACTATTACCATAATCGCTATAGTTAGTGGTTACACGTATATATATATATATATATATATATGTCCAGCACGTGTATATATATATATATATATATATATATATATATATATATATATATATATATATGTGTATATATGTGTGTGTATATAAATATATAGAAAAAATAGGAAAGAACACGTTAGGTATATAATCCGAAGTTCTTTAGTAGCTTTGTTTTATTTAAAAAAAAAACAGTGCTCAATACATAAGTAGAGCCTAAATTATAATATATATATATATATATATATATATATATATATATATATATATATATATATATATATACACTTGGGTATGTCTTATTAAACAATTTTAGACATGTGTTTATTTTTAAATAGATCCTTTCGTAAGAATTTATAAGCTTTCTTGGTTTCATGATGAAAGAGCGTAAGGAAGGTACTATGGTTGTAGTTATTCATTTTATTTTACAGGTACTTTCAATATATTCACAATATCAACTTCAGGATGGCTTGGACAAATAGTTGTGTGTGTCCGAAGTAAATTTTTGCCTTTTTGGTTAAACCATTAACGACTCTGGTCATGTGCAAACTCAGAAATGGTGATTTTTAAAATGTTTCGATATTGTAGACATTATAATGTAGGGGAGGTAACTTAGTTAAGAAGAGAATTCTTGTGGTACGTTAGAGTTTGCTTGTTTTTTAAAAAATGTTTAGTTTTAACGTAGGTATTTCTAAAGAACTATATAATTTAAGCATTTCAGGACATTTGTACTATATTCATAATTACGTTTGTTAAGTGTTGGTTTTAATTTTTTTTTAATAAAGATGGCTGCGAGAATTTGTAGTTATTACTGCTTATTACGTTCTCGGGGAAGTATACAGACATTTTCGACTTCTAAACTGTGAATGTCGACAGGAGTGTTTTTGCAGATGTTGTGAAATGGAGGATGAATCATTCATGTGTAAAGTGAGTCAGCTTGATAGCGTTATTACAAAATGACCAACAAATAAGTTAACTTTTTTGTCGGAGATGCAATCTTCCAGGGGACATTTAAATTGATATATAGTATTGGTTTTCTGCAATACGTCAATTGGTGGGGAGAAGTTAATATATATATATATATATATATATATATATATATATATATATATATATATATATATATGTGTGTGTGTGTGTGTGTGTGTGTGTGTGTGTGTGTGTGTGTGCCCAATAACTATAACGTACGTTTATGGTAATAGGATATATATATATATATATATATATATATATATATATATATATATATAAAGGAGAGGTAATAGTTGTTCCAACGAGAGAAAAATGTATATTTTAAAGAGAAGAGAGAAGCCGCAAACTAGCAGAAAAATACCTTTAAATTAACTACGAAATCCAAAGAAACGTAACGTCGAACAAACTCTAGCATGTCTCAACATACAACAAGAACAATCCAGGACAATATACAGAAATTACAAGAAATCTAGACCTACTTAACAAGAATAATAAAATGAAAAATATACTAAAATCAACCAAAATAATTAAATGCAAACGCCAATCAAAAAACTAAAATACATATTAGCTTCATCCAAATGTAACCAACAAACAATACAGGGGGTCACAAAATGCAATAAGAAAAGATGTGGGGTTTGTGATATCATTAGAGAAGGAAACTCCTACTCGTTTGAAAACCCCACAACAACATTCACAATAAAGAAAAATTTAAACTGCAACTCCAAAAATGTGATTTATGCCCTCAAGTGCACAAAATGCAACAAGTCCTATACTGGTATCAGCCAAGCACTAAACAACAGAGTTTCTCTTCATAAAAGCAACATCAACTTACCAGATAACAGAAAACTCTTTGTATCACAACACATCTACAAATGTAATCAAGGTAAATTTAAAATTATGGCAATATATCAAACAATTATTCTTACCTACAAATACAAGAAAAATCATAGACAAATTTAAATCATACCCCCAACACATAAACACACAGCATACACACATAATGGCCGAATACACTATAAAGGACCACACACACATACACGCACACACAGAGATATTTATGGAGAGCGAATACTGGCAGAAACAAACAGAATAGACTAATCCAAACACAAACACAGAAGCCTACACAACATAGAAAGTATATATATATATATATATATATATATATATATATATATATATATATATATATATATATATATAAAAAACAATATATATGTATGGAGAAGGAATATGTATACGCATACTAGCAAAAACACACACGCACACACAATACACAAAAATGGAGGTAGGTTTAAAAAGATATAGGAGTCATAAAAGGATAAGAACAATTCTTTGACCAATTCTTTTATTACATCTTAAGCAGAAGAATATTTTCTCCACAAGTCCAAGAAAAATTTGGATTACTACAACATACAAAATACAATGGTTAAACATCGGAAAACATAAAGAAAATTCATTCCTCTTAATAATATGTGGAAATATCCACTCTTTGCCTGAAGAAGATCGCGAGACTGGAAATTTCTGTAGCAAAAATCTGGAAAATGAAGTATAATATATATTTTAAAAAATCCACATTATAACCAAAAATGTTTGCAGCTTCACTTTTTCTTTAACACACACACACACACACACACACACACACACACACACATTATATATATATATATATATATATATATATATATATATATATATATATATATGTATAATCAAGAAGAAAAATTTAAAGATTCATTTTGGTTATAATTTATTTCATGAATATCTACATATTCATCTTATCAGACCGAAATCTCTTAGTAAATGGAGACAATACCCCCGTACTGAGATATTAGATTGACAGGGAGAAGAGAAAGTAAGAGAGAAGAGAAGAGAGAAAGAGGGGAAGAAGAAAAGTGACGGATAGTCAAGTTCTTTTAAAAAGTGAGATAGAGAGAGACTATCATCACACATCAGCACATACACATATACATACACACACATACATGCATACATACACATGAATACATGTGTATTACCCATATAAACGAGTCAACACTTCAAGTGTGCATCCCCACAAAAGAGAACATTTTTGGGGATTTTAAATTTGTTCTTATGTTTACACTTGAAAATCAGTTCGTTCCGTTGATTTAACAACTGGTTAGCATTTGTGTATTTAATTATTGCAATTTTTTCTTGTATACACAGATCGCATCTGTCCCGGAAATTGTTTGAGGTTTGAGACAGGCAGATGATTTCCCATTAGATTAGTGATTAATAATGCTTGGATAAAGCAGTTTGGAGTCTCAAGGAAGCATTGCAGAATGAATGTCGGTTACTGCATAGTCTCTGTTTCCAATTTCCAGCGGATATCCCTATGCATGTTTTTTTACTCTAATATTTTCTTTCAGAAAAATGGTAGCTTGGTATACCACATTTTTCGAATTATATGTACCTCCGACTGGGCAATTGTTCCCAGTTTTACAGTTACAAGTGTGCCTTTTTCTGCTGTTTTGCCGTTATGTAATGCTTTCAGTATTCGGCTGTTGTGCGTGCTAATAATGGTGTGCATGTTTTTGGTGCAGGAATAACTAATTTTGAGAGTTTTTCTATCGAAAATTTTCAGTAGAGGGTTATTTTGTTTAAAGTGCTTGTCGACTAAGTTTAAGAAGTGTCTGCCAATATTTACACTGGATAGCTTACAGAAAGGGGGAATGTTAACCATATTATCTTTATTTTTCTATTTATGGTTTTACTTGTTTTATTATTCTCCAAAGATTATTTGTAAACTAATTTTTGTTTGAAATTACTCTTGATGAGGGCGTCGTTATAAGTTATTTTGTTCTCATTAAATATTTTTAATATTGTGTTTGTATTTACTCCCCCCCCCCACACACACATGAGGTCAGGTTGTGACACAAGGTCTGTTTTTAATGTTGAGTTTGGGTGATTGGAGTTTACATTAATGTAAATAGGAGTTTGATTTTCTTTGTTAAATGGCTTATAGGTGTTACTAGAGAGGTTGAAAGTGACATCTAAGAAATTGACTATCTTAAGGTTAGATGAGATTTCAGTTTTAAAACCTAAAAATTGAAAAGCCCTTATAATTTTCCTTTGTATTCTAGAAGATAGAAGGCCGTTACTGTTTGTGATGCAAATAAGTCTGTCATCTCTGTTATACCCCACTTGTTTAGTATCAATAATCCTGTTAAGACAATCTCTATTAATATATAGCAATTCTACTTGGATCAAAAGACGTAATGATAACCTTTGATGCTTCCTATGGGAACCCAAACTCAATAATTAAACAAATTCCTTCACACTGTGAACACTAGAATAAATAAATTATCGTCTAACAAAAAATATTCCTTAGAACTTTTTTTTATCTTCACCTCGCTGTCATTAATTCTCAGTAAACCCTTGCGTCTTAGCGTTTTTTATCGTCTTGCTTGGGGTAAAGTGATTAAAAATTTCCCCTGGGAAACAAAGAAACTTATTTTCTATCTTTTTTTCTTTCGAAGAAGTCATTGTCTGCCTGAACTTCTCCGCACTTTTGGATAGCACCTCATACAAGTAGGGAGTACTAAACTGATGCAAATATTGCTTCCTTAGTCTGGAGATATGAGTACATGCCATGTAATAAGTATGTAACCTTACTTAAGGATCCAACCTTTATACTTCTAATGTCCACAGTACACATATATACTAACCAACGCCCAATTTAACTGACAATTTTAAACAATTTCTTTCTAGAATTTAGTGCATCTATTGACTAAAATGGGCCATAAAAATAATGTATCACGTTATTTGACTAGAAAACACTTAATGCAGACGAGGAATAAAGATTATGAAGACGGTACCGGACGTTTAGTTTGTGGCTTAGTCGGCCGACCGGATGCTGCGGAAATGAGGGCTCTCCAGTTTGCAGAATTGGTGACATTTTATTTCAGCTGACTGCAAATAGTATCCTTTGTTTGTGGCATAAGGTGGATTGTCATTATTTGGCTAACAGTTTACGTCATGGGAAATGCTCGATTACACTTTGGATACAAAAAGAAAGGACGCCGAAAGGAAAAATCTACCAACAGCTGCAAATAATAATAATAATAATAATAATAATAATAATAATTATTATTATTATTATTATTATTATTATTGGTAGTAGTAGTAGTAGTAGTAGTAGTAGTGGTAGTAGTAGTAGCAGCATTTCTTCTTCTTCCTTGGGTTTCGGTTGTATACACATTTCATTCCGCGTCCCAACCAGAGACCTAAGGTTAAAATGGCTTCATGAATCTTCCATTTTTTGTAAAAAAAACCCCCAAAAAACAAACATACACACATTTTACATAGATAAAGCACTTCGTAATGTGTGAGCTGTACTTGTAAATACAATGTTTGTATTTCTTTAAGGCATAGACTACCAGGAACCCCTTCAATGTGTCTATCGGAACATTTTACAAGCAATCTGAGGGCTCCAACTAAAACTAGGATTATTAATGTTTTCATGTGTCACATTTCTTAGATTTCCACTTCAAGATCCTTTTATTGTGATAGTTTTTTTAAGTTCTTCAAAGGTACATTACAATCTGGAGGGACTGCCATGTCCATTAAGAAAGCGCATTCTGTTCTTGTGGTCTTTGATCACAATGTCTGGGCGATTGGCTTTGATTATTCTGTCTGTGTGTATTGTAAAGTCCCATAAAATTGTTTCAGGTCCTATTATTGTTATTATTAATATTACTATTATTATTATTGTGGTTGTTGTTGTTCGTACACATTCATTTTCACACCAACAACATCTGGTGGTCCTACTAAAAATGAAGCAACAGTAAGTTTTACTTTTCTCGTTGATTTTTGAAGCGCTGCTGTTTCATACTTAAAGTCTACCAGATTTTTTCATAGGCTGTTCAGAAATGTTTCCAGGATTCTGAATCCGACTGGTTCAACTGTGACTTCGTTTTACGTAATTTATTGTTTTCTTGCAAAGTCGATATTTTTATCCAGTTTACGCTTTCTTCAATTTTTATTCCGTGATTCGCTACAACAGCGAAGTCCATTATCTGACATGTTCTTTTTTCGTGTTTCACATCTGAATTGCGTGATCAGTTTAAAAACACCAAGTTACTAACAAAAGGTTGTTCCAATAACTTGGAGCGATTTTAAATATGAATTAAGTTTAAGCGTCTAATGATTTGTTGCTTTTTCTTTCAGATTTAACGACTTAAGTCTTTGGCAATTTCAACCATGGAAAGATTAACAATCAAAAAACGTGTTAAAGTTATCGAAGCCTATTACGATAATGGACGTTCAAACAGAAATGCATTTCGCGCACTTCGTGATTTTTTGGTCAACATAATCAACCAACCGAGAGTGCTATTGGAAAAATTGTTCGTAAATTCAATTTAGTTGTACTTGAATGAGTCGGGGGAAAGTATCAAAACTTACTTAAAGAACTTCAAACGCTTCGGAATATAAGTATGACTTTCAACATCATGAAAAGTGTACCCAGAAAGATTATATTTAAAAAAAAAAAACAAGAAAAATAAATGCGTAACCATAACTCATTGGAGACAAAATTGTAGCAAAAATACTGAGAAGTTCTGGATTTGAAACGAGAATAGTGTCACTAGAATTCAAACTGTAAAAAATTAAGTGTTTTCACACGAGGAAGATATATTTGTTGATGTCTGGAGAAACTCTTACCTATGATTGGATGGTTTAGTTTTTTTCTTTTTTTTTTAATGATTTCGCCCCAAGCAAGATGAAGCCACTAATACGCAAGGGGTCATCAGAAATGAAAGAAATTAAATGATATGTCCCAGAAAGGAATATATTTGATCGAAGTAGCTAAGTGGTTTTGGTTACTGTAATCAAGTAGTAGCAGTAATCGACCGGTACTCGTCGTAGTCGCAGTTAATAGGTGTAGACCAATAGGATAGCCAATGGCGTAGTCCAATGGGCGTCGTCATAGACTTAAACTCTGTCGTACCTACACGTCTGTCTGTTTTTATGACGGACACCAGCCAATCATATTCCAGTGAGGGGGAACACAGGTGTATGCATATTCTATTATATCACTAAGAAAACGTTACTAAAGAGAGAACAATAAAAGAACATGATACAAGGAGACAAGGTAACAATTCTGCATTTCAATTTTTAAGATCCTGGTTGATAGGAAAGCAAAAATCTGGAAGAGAGCTCTACAAGCAGGAAGTATGAGAGAAGCTATTAGCGAAGAACCGACGAAACCTGATTGCCCATCTAGTACTGAGCTCAAATTCATTAAATAGATACTTTTAAATCGTTATTCGTAGAAGTGAGGTGAATAAGAAAAATGTATTGACATTTCCATATATGTACATTGATATGTTTGCGCTGGCGCGTGACTTTAAACATTGTAGTTAAAGTCATAATCATAAAAATAAGGCACATTTCGAGCTGTACAAAATGCAATAGAAACGCAATTAGAGAAATTGGTGTTTCAAGGACAGCAGTGCTAGAGTCAGTAAGAATATTGAGGAAAGTATTTGTGATTTAATGGGATCTGATGTCACCTAATCGCCAGCGAAAACTACAAGTAAGTGATGTGAAGACGCAAATGCATGAAACAATATTAAAAACGGCTCTGCATTGAAAACAAGTGATAAAAAGATGATACCTAGGTGAAACAAAATTTTTCACTCCACTCAAGTATAGCGTTCTCATTCTTTGCTTAGGGTACTTGATTTTTGTGAGCTAAGCAACCCAGGAAGCACGATATGTTTGAACAAAGATTTTAACATATTCACCCATGTACAAAAACACGGTGGTGCAATTTTAGAGTCATAAACCTAATATTTATCGTCTTAGAGGTTTCCTGATGGCATTCCTCTCTATTCTAAGTTTAATCCCTGAGGCAGGTAGTTTCGACAAGTCATATACACTTTGGTTCACCGGATGTGACAGACGAGGAATATATCGCAAAATAAACTACCGTCAACTGATACGAAATGTCCTTAAGTATGGAAAGAGAATAATTGACACTCCGTTGTTGAATCCAGTGTTTGTTTCAAAACGGTAGAGTAGAGATGGAAATGTCAATCCATCGTAAGTAAATTCAGCAAACTAGCAGAAAGAGAAAAAGAAAATAGTCAAGACAGACTAAAAATACTTATAAAGTGTGAATTGTACAAACGAACTGAAGTCTGTGTTTAGAATGTCTGAATATAATGAATACAATAATCATATTATTATAGAGACAATGAATAAGGTATTATGTGAATTTGACATACAAACTATATGTATCAGACAAACAAGTAATCATAAACAAAGAAAAGAGAACTTGCCATTTTGTAGATCTTGTTGTGTTAGTGGACCACAGAATGAAAATGAAAGAAAACGAAAAAAAAAAAAAAAAAAAAAAGTCGAACTTCACCAGTGAACTGGAAAAGCCTGGGGATCCTACTCTTGATGCATTTTGAACCATACACAAAATAGAAGATAGGATGAATTCGGAATTTGAGGAAGAAATGATTTCTACCCCACTGATCATGCAGTTACAACAGTTTGAGAAGATACTAAGAAGTGTACTGCAGTTTTGAGAATCGATCCGAAGCGAGAAGAATAATAACAATTGATTGGAAATCTTTTGGTCTTTTACATTAAATATTGAATCGTTTTCAGTAAAAAATAAATTTATATACTTGAATTTTAATACATCGACGTTAAACAATAATACACTCGCACAAATAAAAGTCAGTATGTAATTACATACTGACTTTTATTTTATATTTTATTTTTATTTTATAAAGCACTTCTAGGCTTTGTCTTTTTGTTTCGAAAAAAGAAAATTCTTGTTTCAATGTTGAGTACCAGTAAGTATAGCAGATATAGTTTTCTAGAAAACTGTCTACATATTTCTTAAAGGTGCAGTTAAACAGAAAGAACATTTTTTTCGTTAATTTGAAGAATTGAAGATGCTTCACTTGGATATACTAATACAGTTTTAAGATAAGTAAAAGAAAAAGATCATTATTATCTCACTTTAGTAGCAAAAATATTTTCAGATATGTTGGTTAAAGTGTACTAAAAGAAAAAAGAAGAAATAGTTGTCGCGGTCATATTTCCTGATGTGGTAATCTAAATAAGTCGAACAAGATTAAACTGTTAACCAATCAAATTGAAAAGACCGCGAAATTCTTCCGTGCGTCACTATCACCCAACACCGTTTCTGACTCAAAGCTCACACTCTCCTCAAAGAGCATTTCAAATATTTTTGCAGCACCTAGACTTTCTATTTCTGACAAAGGATAACATATGCTTCTTTATATACATGCAAATCTGGTTACACGTCAAACTTAGAAAACGGGCTCGAAAATATTTCAAATATTTACTTGTTCATTTATTTATCAACTTATTGACTTAACTCATTCACATTTTTATATTTCTGTGGGTGGCGTTGGTCTGTGTAACTTTTTGGCAAAATATTTCTATTCATAGTTTCAGAATGTAACTAAAGAACAGTCCCATTACCTGCTGTAGAAAGTGTATTTTGACGACTTTTGTATAGTTTCGAAAAGAGATTGCATTTAAGCGTTCATTTTCAGCGTTATCAACGGAATGTTCTGCCCTGTTGCGAATACAACAGGGCAAAACATTTATTTTCACTTTCAACTCTACGATAAGAGAGATTAAATCACATGCATAACAGCATCAACATGAATGCTTTTGATCATTTACCAGAGATGATCATGGTAGAGGAATAGGTATGTTTTTTTTTTTTTTTAACTGGGAGGAATAACTTTCAGGTGTCGCTCAGTGGCAGAACAAGGTAGCAGGTTAAAAACTAAAATATTTTTGTAAGATGTTTTTTAATCACAAGAAAGACAAATATTATTGTCATGTTAGTCGACATGGTGCATTGTGTCCTTTCTTTTAGTAATTCTATTTCTTTAAAAGGATCTGATCCAAAAGACACGTTCAAAAGACATTTAATGATAATAAGTGAGTGTCAAGGGCAAAGTTACCAAGAAAGATCAATCAACCTTTTTAGATTGGCTAAATCAAAGTAAGCCAAAGCTGAGTGGAACAACAATCAGATCTTCCATCGCCGAAGATTCCTTTTAAGTTTTCTTCAAAAACAGAGTTTCCAGAATTGTCTACCTCATTTCCGAATGGGCCCTCACAGGTATGGATATTTTTATCCCCTCCCCAATGAATATGCTGCAGCAATAGCCTATTCTAACCACTACTGCCACCTCTATCACAGAAAACGGTATAGCAGGACTCTTGCTGCATTCCAAACTGCCCACAATCATAAAAAGAGAGTTCTAGGAATGAAAAGAGCAGCTATATACAGTCGACTCAAGCCAAGGTTGGAAACCAAAAAATTGGCTATAATGAATTCTGGAAAATCTAGAATAAAATTCTTAATGGAGGCAAAGCATAAGTGCCAAATATCATAAATGGCTCTAAGGTTATTTTATCCTTTTTGAAGAATGTAACCCATTAGTCTCCTTAGTGTCACCAGCAGACTCTTCGAGTCTATAATCAACAAGAATTTTGTTGAACACCCCTACCCTGAGTGATAATCAGTATGGATTTCGCTTTGTTAGGTCCACAGCTGATGTCTTAACTGTCATTACTCACAAAAGCAGCGAGACACTAGATAATAAATTCATGACTCTGGCAATCGCCTTAGATATATCAAAGGTGTGACATCGTTGTTGCTACATAAACTCTTCAGCTATGGAATCTCTGGAAGTGTTTCTCGATTATCACGTGTTTGCTAACAGGTAGGCCGACGAAGGTGTTAATGACCAGTCATCGGAAGCCCAATCAGATCAGTGTCGGCGTTCCACAAGGTTCTTTCCTCTGTCCTACACTCTTTCTGTTCTGTATTAATAATCTGCCTAAGAACATAATCCAATCTTTAATGAATATTTATGCAAATAATACAACAGTTTATAAGTGCATCTCCAAAAATGTAAATGACCACAATCTGGTAGTTGATCTTTCCTGACCTAGCCCTGGTGGCTGAATGGAGGAAAGACTGGCTTGTAAAAGTCAATACGTTCAAAACCAAACGAGTAACTTTCCACCATCGCTAAGGAGACAATAAACTTTCACCTATCATGATGGAGACTCCTTTCCTTGAACGCCAATTTGGAATCAAGCTTACCCAGACCTCGTAGAGCGCATATATACGATCTGTTGCTGAAGATGCTGGAAAAATGGTCGGTTCCTTGTACCACTCTAGCATGTACCTGGCTCCTACTGCCAAATCAGACCAAAAATGGAATATGGCTGCCATATCTGGGTAAGATCTGCCTAGTCATCACTTGCCTGTTTTGATTCAAAACCATCTACGCGGCCTTATGAGTGATAAACTACTTTCCAACCTTGCAAACCTCTCGCTACTCCTTCACTATTTCCATGGCAAGTGTTCTGACGTTCTTTAGTTTCACCAGTCCTGACCTTTTCAGCTAAGACCTGCCATGTCATGTACACGGGGTTGAATCAAGAACCGCTGCGTTGTGGAACAGACTCCCGGCAGGATGTTTTTCCGACCGCTATAATCTTAACTTCTTCAAGTCTAAGATTAACCATTATCTTTCCATCATAGTCTCATAAACTGCATTTCTTGCCTTCTTTTACACTCATACGACATCATACTGTAACTATCTATCTTGAGTGGCTCTTGGGCTTTTTATTGGGTGAATATTAGCAAAAACAAATAATGGAACTCGGATATTCTTTCTCTTTTCTTAGTATACCTTTCTGCATCATTATGACAGAAAATAAAACAGAACAAAGGGAGATTTGGATTCATGCATTTTATAATGAGAATGGCAAAGTCATATAAACAGTATTAAGAGTAATTCGAACAATAGAGGCAGGTGTATAGGTGTGCGTGTGTGTATGTGTGTGTGTAAAGGAAGAAATCGAGATAACAATGTAATGATTCTATATTCACACTGCTACAGAAAATACTTTACAGACTTGCATTTACATATATGTATGTCAATTTATGCGTTTATGGCTATTTATTAAGCTTATCTTAGTACGACACAGGGCCAAATGGGTCGAAGAATAGTATATTGGTCCCATTTTTTCAAAGTGGAAGTCTCTGCCTGGTTTGAAAATCAGAATGATAAATTATGTATTTCATCTGGAGTCAAATACCAACCACTGGTATCAAAAATACGCAACAATCTCACCTTCAAGGTAGGCTTCATTATATACAGGTTGCGGCAGAAATACCTCCTATATATACCACCCACATGATGGTAAGACATTAGCTAAATGAAGATACTATTGCTAGTAATGTCTTAGCATTGTGTGGGAGGTATTCCTGTCGCACTCTGTATAACTATATGTTATATTCATGAATTTATATGAGTACATATACAAATTATGTGCACATTCGAAACTGTAACTGTATCTCCATATATGTGCACATATTAATATGTATGCATTGGGGGTGTATAACTTTTAACAGAAAGAGAGCTCTTCATATCAAAACTGTTGATGAGTCACAGAAAATTATCATTTGAATTATCTAATTTAAAAATAAAATATTTTTATAAGTGTTATTTATTTTATATCAGATAAGAAAAAACACATTCCAAGAGATGAGAAAATTACATGTCAAAAAAGTTTCATAAGTCATGTAATGAAATTAGATTCTATTATAGGAAAGTCTTATCTTGATTTAATAATTTCTAGTATTTTGACAAAATCATATATTCATATAACTTCATTATTCAACCATCAAAGTATTTTTCATGGGTTTTTATGCTTGCATGAATTTTTAGATATATTAAATTTCTTGAGACCGCAAACCAGAAATTTCCATTTCGGCTCTATAAGCTATTTCTTACATCATATTTGTAACAAAATCATCGGCTGACTTCAACAAATGATCGATTCTGTTCAAAGTTTCAGCCAAATTAATTAACGGATTCATCTCTAATTTGTTTGCAAATTGACTGTTTTGTGATCTTGGACATCATGCAAGTAAAAGTAATAAATACTTGAAAAAAATTCAAAGACACTTCTAAGATTTCAATAACATTGTATAAAGTGGAAACAGAACTTTTGTATCAGTCTACTAATACGTTAATTATATAAAATCAAACGATGAATTCGGATACTGTATTAGAATTCCTGCGGCGATTGATAATATAAATGTTTTTATTTTGAAATATAACATTTCATGTGGCACAAGGCCAAACGGAGGTGAGCAAAGGTTGGTCGTCACTGTTTATCTTACACCTAGTTAATTTAGTTTACGACCCATTCATTCATTAATATTTACTCATACACCACAAGAACTTATTCATCACCATTCAATCCAACACATACCATAATACCCCGTATTCACAGGAATCCTACTTAAATAGCCATAAAATGAAAATATAGACAATAGTTTTTTTTTTGTTTTTATTTATTTTCTTTTTGTATTTATTTGTTTTGTTTTTGTTTTTTCATATAAAAAATATAAAATTATGACGTGAAATGCGGTGAGGAGGGGAAGTTACCCAATACCGAAATTAAAATATGTCCACTCCACAGAAAAATAGGAGATCCGCCTGTATGCTGCCGCTAAGCAAAATCAAGCAACTCACTCGCTAGGGACAAGGAAGGGACAAAATAAATTAGTGAGTGGACAATTATCAAAGACTGACTCAATCAGGATAAAAGTGGGTGAAAAAAAAAAAAAAATGGGAAGGTTGGGTATCTTGACATACATCATAACAAAATAGAATGCAGACCGGGAACAACAATTATTCACATTTATGAGGTAAACATAACCCTAACACTAATCCCTAATCATAGCCATAGCCCTAACCTTAAACTAGCTTAACCGGGGGGGGTGTCCAACAGAAACTGCCCGTTGCATCAAAGGCGACTAAAAAAGAAAATCAAAACTGACCCCGTTCACATAAACTAAGCACGCCGCTTTTATCCGTCTTTCTTTGAAGTCTCCCGGTAACAAAGGTTTTCTGTCAGTTCTGATCTTCCTCTTGAGCTGATGCCGCAAGAATTCATCCATATCCTGATGAGAACAATGTTCGTATTGTAAGATTCCTTCTATCCGCATCGTTCACATCATCATCCTTACCACGGCTAGCAGCGTCAGAAACACCATCCCTCTCACCCTAGAACATGGGGGGGGGCGACACATTATCACACGCATATCCGAGATCAATGGACACGAGATGTTCGTGATCGATACGAACAGTCAACTCGCCGACATGATCCCAGAAGAAGAGGATATTAGCAGAAGGCGTGCGCAGCCATTTCTTCCAAACCAAGGTCACACAGATAACAGTGGGGCATATCTGCCCAGCCCACTTTGAAGCCCACGTCATTGAGAGCGTTCCGGATCAATCGCGAGGTAAGCGAAAACTCAGGGTTACTGAGGTAATTTGCTGCTGGCACCCAGAATAATATTAATAATATAAATGTTAATAAAGAAAATATTTTTCGATTCAGTATAAGCGTTTTAGTAAAAAGAAGACTGGATGTATTTGATGTCACTCGGATATAGGGCACATCAATTAATTATTATGACTCATTTAAATACCGCCTTTAAAAACTTCTCGATGTCAAGACATTTCCTATTTATAGATTTTATCATTATCTGTAAATTCTAATTATCACTAAAATTGATTATTATTATTAATAATTAATCTTAAAATATCGACATTAATTTTGACGGAAGTGTGTGCTGATAGGTCAAAGAAAATTAGCAATTATGGAGTTATCTTTCTTGAACATACTTTTGTTAATCTATATTTTATTAAAATTACTTAGAAACCGTGTTACATTACAGATTAAGTCTACGTCAAAGATAATTCACAGAATATGAACAGGGTTCAAACCAAGACTTAACTCAAAGTATACAGGTAACAATAGAACAAAACCAAACAATTTCCGTTAACCCCTTTCACCGGTTAGGTGAATGTGCTATTTGTCATTTGCAACAAAAACTAGGCGCTTTCTTCTTTATTATTGACCCCACTGAAGCTGTTAAGATCATAGAGATAACCTTATTAGATTAGTTGGACCCAAGTTGGAAACTTTGTCATCTCAGCATAGCTGAAAAGTTCCTTTAGAAGGGCTAAAAAATATAAGATAAAGCTATAATTTGAAATTACATTTTGGTCAATATGGCTGAAGAACCGCATTTCTGTCGCTTCAAGTCTCTTCTACATCTGTGAGAGAATTGTCCAACATTCGCTGCCATACAGATTATTTCTGAAAAGCAGTTCATCACTCTTTTTCTTTGTTCTTAAGAATATTCTTTAATCTTTCGATATTTTGCTTACTTTTTAACGGTACTTTTTCTATTAATATAAAAGCCTTCGAATTTCTGTGCTACATTTTCTGTCGTTCGTTGCTTTACAACCAAGATAGTCATATTTTTGTAACGACCTGATTTTGTCTTTGCTAATATGTAACTCACACAGTGTACTGTCTCTTCTGTTAATAACCATGCATTGTCTTCTTATAGTTAATAATCAGTTAATTCTTCTTGTCCCTTATTCTTTCAGTTTTCTTTTTATGTTTGCCATTAGCTGAGTTATTTCTGTTGTTAAGATTATATCCACCAATAATAAATCATAGTAGGTCTTTTAGTTTTCTTAGAATAGTCTTCGCGATATCGGTTTAAATAAATCTGATGAGAAAACACAATTTTGTCTTAGAGATCTTTCTGTTTTTGTCTGTTCACTGAACTCATTCTCTATCCGCATGCAAGCTGTTTGTTCCCCAGTAGAGGTTACTGATTACTCGAATATCCCGTGTAAATCATGCCTTTGTAGTATTTCAATTAAATCTTCGTGTCTTACCTTATCAAATGCTTGTTTTGTAATCTATGAAACTGGTATAGGTCTTTCTGTATTTTTATTGCTCGCTCTTGTAGTATTCTGATCATAATGTTACACTGTTTTTGTTCTATTTCCGGTGTAATCCTGCTACGGACTCATTAGAATCCTAATAAGTCTAGTCATGTGACCCACATAACGGATTGTCCAATGGAGTTTGCATTTATATTCACTTGGTTTATTTGGAATCGTTTACTAAGGTTTTCTGGTATTTCATTTATTATTCCTGTAACCTTATCGAATCCGAAATCTTCTATGATTGTCAGGATACCAATAAAATTGGAAAGTGAAGAGGAAAAGCATACAAACATATTGCACAAAGGAAAAAAATGACAATGAGAAGAACTGTTTTGTTAGAAAAGGAAGATTATGAGCAACAAATAAAAACAAAACTTTTATCATGAATGAGCTTATTTTGCATTTAAGTAGAGTTCAGGGTTCTCTTTTGGTGCAGTTTTGTCTCAAAGTACACAGTGGTGTGTTTTCGAGATATTAAAGCTGAGATCCGAATTAAAATATTCTCTGTTTATTTCATTTTTCGAAATATACATAACATTACATAATTATTTGCCTTGTGTTTACGCAAAAAACAAAAGACGAACATCATCGACAACAGAATAGACTTCCCATCATCATCATCATCATCAACAACAACAACAAAGCCTCTTCCGATCTTTTGAATCAACATGTTCTCTTCACACTTTATCAGGAGTATGTTTATCTGATGTTTGGGGACAAGTGATAGGCTCCCAAGGCACTCTCTGTTACGTAACAACCGGTGACCCGATTACATTGAAATTTGTTTGATTCTTCAAGTTAGTGCATCTAAGTGGTATTGTGTTAACAGAAATTGGTCTACAATGTACCGTTTTGCAATATTACAGCAAGAAACATAAATAGTGACAATAGTAATACGACTATAATGATATTATAATATGAACTTGGCTGCATTATTAATTTGTTTCCTTTCCTGTATCTTTAATTAATTACTGACCACAGACGATTCGAATATCATTTACGCCAGCCTTATTCGATAAGTTCCTATTAACTTGTAAAGATAACGTTAGCTTTTAAATAATTTAAACTTTTGAAATTATATATTTTATTTATTTCACCAATTATTAAGACTAGTATCTTATTATTACACTATTTTGGGCGATATTTTATTTATAACTCACGAATCTGAATAAAGAAATTATGTACTAAGATTTCAGATTTAACTTAAAAATATAGCGAACATACTGAGATTTCACAAAAATGTCGCAAAAGACACAGTACGCATATTAATCGTATGTTTTTTTTTTAATATAAGGAAGACCTGAACAGCAAAATGTTGTTTCTTTGAGTGCTGGCCTCCGCTCTATGGAATTCAAGTCCACTGCCGAATTACTTTTCTGTTCTCTTTTTGAAAAAAAACTCTGTTGTGTCGATTGCTTTAGTTAGTGTAGTTTTCTGTTTGTTATTTTGATCTGAATCCAAAAGTACAGTCCTTTATTCTTTCCACCTTTAGTCTGACATGTTTAATTTCGGTTTATAGCTTATGTTGCATACTACCGGATGTAACATACACCTGAGAAAGGTCGAAGAATATATCGGTTGATAAAAACAACAAAGATGAATATACTGGTCCATGTAAATCTTCTTCTGTATCAGGGTATAGGCGATCATGGCTCTCCACAACTACTTATTCCTTGTGGCAAATTTTTCTCCGTTTGCTAAAACTCCCGCCATCCGTTCTGCCATCCATTCATACATGCTCGTCCGGTAAGTGTGTCGTTGCCTTCACCTATCTCTCTTTCCTTCAATATGCCATGTGAGGATTAAGTTTTCCAAGCCTTCCTTCCTCATTATGTGCCCAAGGAATTTGTCATGTCCGATTGTCACTGTTATTTGTATAAAGTTCATGATGTTCAAACTATGTTTATAGAATATTATTGTTTTTCTGCTTCCTTTTTTGTGTCCTTAAGCAACCATGTGAACAACGCAGTCCGAAATAATTAGATGATTACCTGTAATAATCCAGTGTTGTTTGTGAACTCAGCATCTAATAAATGATAAAAGTATTAAGTCAGTAATAATAAGAGAGAAAGAGCAAAAAAAAAAGGTGAAAGAAACAAAGAGATCACAGTAATTTCAACATCCCCAAATTGCTGTTGAACAGAACAGGAAGCCGTTCACAAAATTCTTGTAGAATGAATAACTTTTGGAGTTTTATTTTAATACTTTATCATTGGATCATTTCTGGGTTTTTTGTTTTGTTTTAAAAAGGGCGACTCTATGACTCAAAGCGATTGAACGATTTTCAAAGTAACATGGCGACGATGCAAGATAACAAAATTAGTAAAAGCTTTGTTCCTTGCGCTATCTTTTTGCACGGTAAGGAAACTTACACGTAGGTGGACGCGATAGCATTCTGGAAAACAATAAAAATGAACAATACAATTTTTCTTCTAGAAAGATTTGAATCTACCTTTGTTTCTTCCAACTTTGATGGTGTCCACTAATTTGGAAAGCTATCAAACGTGATGTTGCTAAACTTGACTTGAGTTTTAATTTCATTCAATTCATCATTCATTTCCATTTATATCAGATACACACACACGCGCATACACGCGCATACACGCATACACATACACAAAAATGGTAAACAACAGAACTGATAAACTTAGATTACAAGTGGACTTTTGATCTTTCTGCCAAAAATATATTTTGACTATAATTTTTAAGCTCCAATTGCTTCAATTACTTCCAACAATTTCTGCATAGGTTTTAAAAGAAGACAATTCTTGATATTTCATCAATGGAAAAACTCATTGTTTCGGAGATCTTACAAAATACATAGACAGACTAACCGATAAGTAAAAGTTGGCTCTAAATGTCAGCCAATCGGTTCCAAATGAAGCAGTTCATAGCTATACTATGTGTCTTTCTTTTTACTTAAACGTTATTTTTAGTGGATACCAATATTTGAGTAGACGCTCCGTCTATTTATTAAACAGTAGATTTATTTTCACCTACCAGTTTGAATATTCAAGAACTCTTATTAAAGAAACATATGCGCTCTCTGGTAGGATTCGACTTAGATTTGAAATTCTTTAGACCATTTTGGCCACGAAGTGCGTTGATGACCGAGTAAAGAATCTAAAGCAATTTTGTTTCTAGAACGAAACAATGTTTGACTCTGCAGTCCCGATATGAAATCAAGTCAAATATCAAAATGTTGATCACAATATAAAAATTGTAAATTTATTTTCAATGCATATTTCAAACTTATGCCTCCTGAGTTATTATGCATGTGGAAGAAAATTAAAAAAAAATGTTTGGTAAGGAATACAGATCAACAACTGATGAGCTGGAGAAGAACATAATAAAAGGGCAATTCATGATGACATTGATGATTAGCAAATTAGTTTATTACTACTGAGTTAGATCTTCACTAGTTTTCTCACTTGTGGCTTTGTGCCAAATTAACTTAAATTTAATAAATATCAAGAAATAAGAAACACGATAAGAAGATGCAGTTTCTGAAGTTTTCCCAGGATGATTGTTCGCTGAATATATGAGAGCGTGATGAAAATGATTGAAAGTTTTTTTTTCAAAAGCAAGTTTAAAAAAATGTTTAGATATTGTGTCAAATTGAGGAAACACCCACTCAAACTTACAAAGTAACTGCCTTGTGCTGGATTTAATTGGATTTAAGTTGCGTATTACAAACTCACAAACTAAATATCTCCATTGCCTCGTCTCTTATTCTGTAGAAATATTCTCGTCTTTCGACTCCTTTGTGACCATTTATTTTTATTTCTTTACACATCGCATCGTATTTGTTCGTATACAAGGAAGTGCAGAAAAATTCTAGTTTCTCCAAAACTGATTAAACATCAAAATATTTTGCAAGAGCTTCTTGGTTGAGCCCAGAATATTTCAGCACACATTCCCAGAGTATCATTAGATTTTCTTTATTTGGTGAATGAGATCTGGAAACTTACATATTGAACTTTAAAGTAATAATAATAATAATTGTCATGGGTCCTTACCTATAACTACAGAATGAAGTCTTCCTAACACTATGTATACTACGCCTCTCAAGAGAGAGGGACGAATTGAGTCGAGCCGATAGTAGTTCACTCCAAACCAGACTGACAGTCATACTAACACCTTCCACATCTTGTATTATTATTTCGTGTAATATACCTTCGTTATTTCTACTCTTGTGTTCGTGTTGTTCTTCCTTTGTTCTAACCTGGACCATAACAGTGGCGACGAGGATATTGAAGAAACGAGTTCTACGCGGAGGATATTTAAAAAAAAAAAAAAAAAAAAAAAAAATTTTTGCTATCGGCCGTCCATAACAGAGGCGACGGAGATATTGAGAAAAAAACACAAGTTCTACTCAAAGATAAAAGATAAAAAAACTTTTTGGACACCAACCATAACAGTGTTAACGAAGACACGAATTTTACCTGTCAGCCAGAATAGAATAGAATTCTACGCAAGAAAATCTTTTCGTACCAAGGTTCCAGAACAACAGACGACAAAGACTTGAAGTCTACACTCAGAAAAAAAGGAAAAATCGTTACACAAGTACACAACTCTAGCTACAAAGTATATATTGCGAAAAGAAAAAGTAAGGGGAAAAGTGAGTTTTTTTTCCTCCTCTTCTCGTGACAACAGATAGCCTGTGTTATTATTAAATTACGGTGTAAACATGGAAGACTTTAAGGAAACTATATTGGAACTAATGAAAATGCAAGTCGAGCAGCAAAAAGAAAAAAAATGAGGAAAGACAGACTAGGCTCGAAGAAAAACAATTAGAAATTCAACAGAAAAACGAAGAAAAGCAACTCAAGAACTACTACTACGGGCAGTAACAAATAAAGGACAAAATTCTGAAAATGAAGCATCATTCTTGCACCGGACGAAGACAAAACCTACGCGGCTTACTTCAAAAGATATGCAGATTTATATGAGTTTGATTGCGGGAATTGGTCAGACGCGAAAAAAGTACGTCTACTACTGAGGAAACTAGGGTCAAGCGAATACACTAAATTCGTAGACTACATCCTACCGTGGAAAACGAATGAGTTGACTTTCAGGGATGCCGTGAAACCTTTAACGGAATTATTTATTTCGAACACTTCACTATTCCACAAAAGGTGGAAATGTTTAAATTTAACAAAAAAGGATAGCAAAGATTATATAACATTCGCTTCCGTAGTAAACAAACACTGCGATGACTTTAAGTTATCTGAACTCAGCCCTGACAATTTTAAAAGTTTGATATTCGTCCAAGGCCTGGTTTCGACTAAAGATGCGGTGATCAGACGGAGAATTCTAACAAACCTTGAGAGTGAATCAAAACTGACGCTACAAAAATTGGTTGAGGACTGTCAGAGATGTATAAGCGTAAAAAAGGACTCGAAAGATATCGAAGAGACTAGCATCGCTCACATACGAAAAGTACGACAAACACCTTTTTCTCTCTCCTCAAAAACAAACCATACCAATTATTTTACTACAAAAAATCAAATGAAACCTCAGAAGAAACCACCACCCAATCCATGCTATCGCTGTGGGACTTTACATTGGTACAAATATTGTCCATACCGCTATAAGACCTGTCTGTCATGCAATAAAGTGGGACATAAAAGTTCGCACTGTAGAACCAAGAAAGAAAACAAAAGCCGAGTAAGAGTCACTAGAACTGACCAAGCGGACGGGATAAATATACGAAAATACGTACAAGTAGAAATGTTAAACAAAAAATCAGATTACAATTAGATTCCGGATCAGATTAACCGTTATTAACTTACAGACATGGAAGAAATTAAGCAAACCGACCATGTTGAGAACAGATAAAATAGCCAGGTCGGTAACAGGAAGAAAAATCAAATCTGAGGGGGAGGTTATCACAAATGTGACGTTTAACGGGATGACCAAGAAATTAAAGATGTATGTTCTAAAAAATACGGAAAATTTATTTGGAACTGACTGGGTGCAGAAATTTGACCTCTGGGATTTGCCGATAAATACGTTCTGCCAAAAAGTGGAAAGGTTATCGACTGAGGCAGAGAAATTGAAGGAGAAATTAAAGGAGAGTTTCCCCAACGTATTTTCAGCCGTCCTCGGGAGGTGTAAAAAAATGACGGAAAAAAATCGAACTAAAAGAAAATGTACAACCCATTTTCAAGAAGAAAAGAAATGTACCTTTCTCATCATTAGAAAAGATAGACGAAGAGTTGGATAGTCTCGTGAAAACCGGTATATTGACAAAGGGGGAATATAGTCAATGGGCCGCACCTACGGTTTACGTGAAAAAGAAATCGGGTGAGATACGAGTATGCGTTGATTTCTCGACGGAATTGAATGCAGCGATTAAGGATTATCACTATCCTCTCCCTTGTCCAGAGGAAGTTTTCACAAAGTTGAACGGAGGAAAATTTTTCTCAAAAATAGACTTGAGCGAAGCATACCTACAAATACCAGTAGATGAGAAAAGCTCGAGGTTGTTGTGCATAAACGCACACAAAGTTCCAGAGATTACCATTCGGGATCAAGGTCGCGCCGGCGATCTTTTAGCAAATAATGGACGCTATGCTAGGAGGACTGGATTTCACGATCGCATACCTTGATGGCACCCTGATAAATAGCAAAAATATTGAACAACACTGGGAACACGTTCAAGATGTTTTCAGGCAGATACAAAATTACGATTTCCTTTAGGAAAATAAATGTGACTTCTTTATGAAGGAGATAAAATATCTGGGCCATATTATTAACGAAGAAGAAAGAAAACCAGACCCAGAAAAACCAACGGCAATAAAAAAAAAAAATGCCGGCTCCAAAAAATTTAGCCGAGTTACAAAGCTTCTTGGGCTTAGTACATTATTATCAAGAATTTATTCCTAAGATGCACAAATTACGCGCACCCCTAAACGAACTGTTGAAGAAGGAGAAAGTTTGGGAATGGTCATATGAATGTCAGAAAACTTTCGCCAAAATCATTAAGACTCTGACAGCAGATTTATTTTTAGCGCATTATGACCCAAAGTTGGAAATAATAGTCACGAGTGACGCGAGTGCCTATGGTATTGGGGCATGTATACTTCATAAAATGCCGGATTGGACACTAAAACCATTCGCGCATGCGTCAAGAACATTACTACCAACCGAACAAAATTATTCGCAAATCGAAAAAGAAGCGCTGGGGATTATTTTTGCGATTACAAGATTCCACAGATATATTTACGGTAGATTTTTCACCTTGCAGACGGACCACAAGCCGTTACTAACAATATTTGGATCAAAGAAAGGTCTACCTGTCTACACTGCTAATAGATTACTAAGATGGGGGACGATTTTATTAAATTATAATTTCAAATTGGAGTATCTTCCATCAAACAAAATCGGGCATACAGACGGTCTTTCGAGACTAATACCAAAGAAAACGGAGCCATTAGAAGATTCCATAATTGCAGCTCTACGATATGAGGAAATATTAGAACATCATTATTTAGTACAATTCGAAACCTCCCCGCCACATTACAGGAAATAAGAAACGAAGCAGTGAATGACGAACTTATAAAGGAAACGAAAACAAAAATTGCAGGAAAAGATAAGCATATATCAAACAGTTTTTTGTCATGTGATAATGTTCTGCTATATAATGAAAGAGTAGTAACACCGAAAACGCTACAAAGGCGAATCTCCGAGGATTTTCACATGGGCCACCCAGGAAAGAACAGGATGAAATCCTTAATGCGAAGTTATGTGTACTGGCCAAACATGGATCAAGATATTATACATATGGTGGGCAAATGCATGTGCTGTTCCTTAGCAGCCAAGGCACCTCTGATCACTCATAAGCCGTGGTCGAGAATCCATGTAGATTTTGCAGGTCCATTAGAGGGTTTCTACTACTTGATTGTAGTAGAGAGTTACAGCAAATGGCCAGAAGTATTTCGTTGTAGAAAACCTACTTCTGAGACGACAATAAATTGCCTTCACGATCTGTTTGCTCGTTTCGGAGTGGTTGATTGTTTAGTCACCGATAATGGGACACAATTTACATCTGCGGATTTTCAAGAATTTTGTGAAACTTTTCAGGTGAAACACATCAAATCTCCGCCATATCACCCAAGGTCAAACGGGCAAGCGGAGAGTTTTGTAGTTACATTAAAAAGAGCACTAAGGAAGGCTTATGACGTACCAACAGAAAAGGCTTTACAACAATTCTTGCAAGTGTATAGAATTACACCGAACAGTACTACGCCATCGGCATTATCACCGGCGGAAGTAATGTTCGCCCGAAAAATTAGATCGGTATTTGACAAATTGCTGCCAAAACAGACAAAGCAATCACCAACGTCGTTTGTACCAAAAAGAAAATTTAGCCCAGGGGAGACAGTTTTTTTTTAAATGTTCAAAAACAACACATCCTATTGGGAGCCAGGTACAATAGAGAAACGAATCGGGAACGTGGTTTACAGAGAGAGGGACGAATCGAGTCGAGCCGATAGTAGTTCACTCCAAACCAGACTGACAGTCATACTAACACCTTCCACATCTTGTATTATTATTTCGTGTAATATACCTTCGTTATTTCTACTCTTGTGTTCGTGTTGTTTTCCTTTGTCCTAATCTGGACCATAACAATAATAATTATATACAGACAGAACTATCAAAGCTAATAACCCAGCTATAGTGATCAAAGCCAGCAAAAACTGAATCTGTTTTTTTATTGATACAAGAGTCGTTCAAAAAGTTCTAAGTCTCACCTAAAAAGAAGAGGTATAGCTGAACATTTTGTTGTGGCAGCACACTACCACTTCTTATACAACCAGAAAAAAACTATTCAGATTTCTGTCTTAATATCTGTGCAGGTGAGGTCTATACAAAGATGAGAGGTGTGCGACAAATCTAAAAATGGACAAAACAGAGGCCCGAGCAGTCATAAAATATCTTCAAAAGAAAGGTATAGCACCCAAGGAAATCTATGAGGACATGGTACAGACACTTGCCGAGGACTTCCCTTTTTATGCATCATATAGTTTTGAATGACAAACGTCTTACTCTCCTGCGCATTAAGACATTAATAATAGACATTAGTTCTGAATCGGTTTATACTGTTTCAGCTGAGATGTTGGGAATCAGCAAGCTGTCTGAAAAATGTGTCCCAAGAATGCTGACATCAGAACATTTCCAGAACACATTTGACTCGCTTCCGGGCTGACCCTGAGTATTTCGACCGGAGATTAGTAACTCAAGATGAAACCTGGGTTCACCACTTCGAATCTGAATAAAAAAAAAACAGTGGAAACACTCAGATTCTCCACTCCAAAAAAGTTCAAACGGGCAGCGTCTGTTGGCAAGGTGATAGTTTCTGGTTTTGGGGATTTTGAAGGCGTAATCGTAATAGACTACCTGAAAAACGAAAAAAAAAAAAAAACCTATTAATATACAGTAGTATGCAATTAGAATTAAGACAACTGAAGGAAGCAATCAAGTCCAAACGCAGAGGGAAACTGAAGGCAGGTGTGCTCTTACTCCAGGATAACGCGCCTGTTAACACTGCTCAGGGTGCAGTAGCTGAATTGCTACCCTATCCTCCTTACTCACCCGACTTAGCTCCATCTGACTTCTTCCTGTTTCCTAAATTTAAATCGTATCTGTGTGTTCGCAGTTTTGGAAACAATGGTGATTTACTGTCTAGGAGTTTTTGGAGGACCAGGATGCCACCTTCTTCCGTGATGGGATTGCAATGCTTAAACATCGTTGGACTAATTGCCTTGATGTCAAAAAAATGAAAGATAGAGAAAAACTTTATTGTTTATCCAACTCCACTTTCAGAGGGTTCGAACTTTTTGAACGACTCTCGTATGGCAGTTCCTGTCGACTGTAATGTATCTGAAAATCTTCAAAGAATATCAAAATACAAATGGAAATCTAAAAAATATGGTACATCAATTATTCCAATTGTGCCTGAGATCCTGAGTTTGATTGGAAAAGGTTCTGATAGATTCATTGAAGCGATCCCGTGTAACAAATGCTTTAAAGAAATATAAATAATTGTTCTCACAAGTCTAGTTCAAACCTTACGAAGGTCTTTATTTATGTAAAATGAGTATGATCTTGGGTTGTTTTTTATTTATTTAGTTTTATTTTTTTACAAAATGTTCAGTGGAAAATATTGATACCATTTCTAACCTTAGGTCTCCGGTTGCGACCTGGAAGAACAGAAATCAAAGGGAATAATAATAATAATAATAATAATAATAATAATAATAATAATAATAATAATAATAATAATCTGCGCATGAGTTGTTCAGTTTAGTTTTTGTGAAATCAACGTGTAAACTCGTGAGAAAACCACTCCAGATCACCACTTTTATCTATTTCAATGCTGTGGGTGTTGTGTTTAGGCTGCCAATATGAATATACAAAGAGAGAGAAATGACTTCAACTGAATTAATTCATTGTTTACATTATGTTGTACAATGTGACATTCTCAAGAGCTATTTGTAATTGAAATAGTTCAAACCTTGAGTATTGCGAACACCTTCCGCAAAATCTGACGTCGAATTCAGATAGTTCCAACTGAACGGATTAAAGGCAGAAATCGACGAAAAACGTCCGGTGTGTCGTTCTCGATCGTGTCAACGCCTGACCACACGTCTCTTTGCAAACCCGACAGAAATTGGTACAGTTTGGCTGGGATGTCCTACTACACCCGGCATCTGACCTTGCACCTTAGGATTACCATTTATTTCAATTCCTACAAATTTCTGTTAATGGGCAAAACTTCATTTCTCTGGAAGCCCGTAAAAACACTTCGACCAGTTCATCACCGACAAGGATGCCAAATTCTGGAAGGAATGAAAATGATGAAGTTGCCTCAAAGATGATGCAATGTAGTGGAACAAAATGGCGCATATGTAGTTGACTAAATGTATAAAAGCCACTAAAATTCAAGAAGTTACTGGGAGTAACAGAAACTGAAAGAGGACTACGTAAAACATGATTCAAAGAGACAGAAGACGATTGATGTGACATCCCTATTTTTGAATATCGGAGTTGACAGGAAAGCAAGAAGCCGGAAGAGAGCTCTACAAGCAGGAAGTATGAGAGAAGAAGCTATTAGCATAGAGCTTACGGAGCTTATGTTCATGCAGTTTGACAATAAATATGACATAGCTTACACTTACATCTAGTCTTCCACAATGTCTTTTTCAATGTAACCACCTTGAAAATAGATACAGCGGTCTCATGAAAGGCAGTAACTGAAGTTCACATTACATTAGGGTCGCACGTTTGGGTAACATCTCTTAAATTGAACATTGTAAAAAAAAAAAAGAGAAAAAGGGTGATGCTTTATAATTTTAGTGCGTGCCTGTGTACGACTGCACAGACACACCCTAAAAAATTAAAACATCACAAACCGTTGAACTCATACTTGAAAAATTAACGTGTAAATGTAGATGAAGCTTCTCAAATATGAAAAACAAAGAATGAAACAGTTTTTTAACAAAGACATACATAACCAATTCTATAAAATAGCAATGTACCAAAATATTGACAAGTTGAAAATACTCTCTTGTCACACAACAAATTCCTGAAAACCGAATAAAATGATACTGCGCAATGTTGTGGTATGCATTTCGCTTGTCTGAATGACGCATTGGAAAAAAAAAATTCTGGACAAGGCAGCTAATTAAGCAATTGCTTATATAACAACTCTCATGTCACAAATTTAAACCCAATTATGGAGCTAGGATGGGAAGTTCTTCCACATACAGTGTAATATACAGACCATTAACTTTCAGACTGTCATTTTATTTTGTTCCATGCAACCTTTCTGGCCTGCTTAGTGATTCCAACAAGTTGGAAACATCGGAAAAATTCAACGAAAAAACTATAAAATCAAAACTAAATAATTATTTTCTCAAAAAATACAAAATTAGGATGAAACCAAGTGAAATTACTTTGATGCTTGAATGAGGATAAATGTACGATTTTGTCAGCCAAATACTGAAAACTTTTGCATCTCTTTAATAATTGGCACACGTTGGAACTGTGCGAAAAACATTAGATGCATAACTGAATGGACTTGACATTCAGGGAATCATCGAGACTGTTCAACTTACAGCAAGAATGTAGAATGCGAAGATATGAGAATGGTACTGTAAATTTGAGGAGACATGCTGTTACACAAACCCAAGACAACCACTGTACATCTGCTACAACGATGCAATAATAATAATAATAATAATAATAATAATAATAATAGCGCTTGTGGAATATGCTTATGCAGAAAGAATACAGTGACCTCTCATCTTCATTGGTGCTTATATAGAAAAAATGGACTTGAAGTCAACGATAAATGCTCCAACCACACACCAGAGTAGATGATCGAAACGAAAAAATCAAGATCTTGTGAGATTTCAACATTCAAAGAGATTGCATCTTTGACGCCACCAAACCAGACATCACCGTCGTTGACAAAGAATCAAGAAAATGCCTCCTCGTTGATGTGGCTGTTACTGGTGAACATAATATCAAGGTCAAAGAAATTAAGCTCAAGAAATACATCGACATCGACATCCGGACTGAAGTTGCCAGAATGTGGGAGGTCACTATTGGTTTTAAGTTAGTATTGGGGCATTGGTGTCTATACCAAAGATCTTAAAGTCCTACGTCATGAAAATAAAAATAAAAACTTTATATATCCTATCTCTTCAGAAGTCTGCATTGTTTGGCACTGCAAATATTCTGTGAAAAGTCCTGTCTGAAAACACACATTTCGCAGAGAAAAACCATAATGCCAGATCTCCGATTAAAAAGAACAGTGCGAAAGACAATAATAATAATAATAATAATAATAATAATAATAACATCTGTGTGACAGTTCTAGTTTTTACAAACTTTACATTTTAAGTGTACATATATTTTTTATCTGTGCTGCACATGAAACTTTGAACTAATATCTACAATCATACGACATCATACAATTAAGGAAAATGATCCTGGGAATGTCACCTCCCTATCCACCCACTTGTACCAATAAGCAGGACTTGCAGTCTCTTGAGGTTTCAGGTTGAATCTTGGAGGCAGCTCGTAAAACAAACAAGCAGACTCAACAACAACAACAACAACATCAACAACAACAACAATGATAATGATAATATAAATGTAAGACACTCACATGAAAAGAGGAATTTCCACGGGAAATATAAAAGGTAAACAGATAACATCGCAATTTTGCAGATAACACCTGACAAAATGAAAAGAATCTCTTATCATTACAGTACAAAACAAGTGTATCAGCATCAAATATATTAGGGCGATAGAAAATGACTCCCACTCGAGTATCCCTGAAAATCAGAGGATCTGCAACACACACGCAAAATACTTCTAATCATCATTCGCGGAGTGATAATTATGTAAATAAGATATTATAATAGATAATTATGTAAATAATGAATTTACATTAGAGCCATTGCTGGCACCAATTGGAATAAAAGTGTTTAAAATGTTTCAATGTATTTCAATTTCCTACTCCGGTGATCATTGTCTTAGCGGAAGTACTGACGTAAAACTACTTGGACATTTTTAGTTTTGATTGTTGCTTTGTTCAAAAATCAATGACGAAACCATAATCTTCAATCAAAGGATCTGATCAACTCCGATCGTACGCACAGTCGGCAAAATCCTTGTAAACTCTGACAGTGACACCGGCCTGGTACTACCTATTTTTTTATATACATATTCACGTGAGCATAAACCATGAGACCTGATGACATAACTTACTTTCACTGAACCACGTTTAATATTGAACGTCACACTATTGAAATTTTTGCAGTATACATCCGAGAGAGGATCAATGTTTTTGGAAACTGACGAAGTTATTAGTTGAATTTTGATCTGAATTTTTCACTGTATAATAGCTTGATTAATGGGGATATGTTGAATTAAGTGGATTGACAACGAAAGAGATTATAAGGAAAAATAAATATTTCTACAGATGAAACATTAGTCCTTTTGGATTCATACTCATACCTAATTTATATATTTGTAGCAGGAATTCTAAAAGAAGTTTGAAAGCACTGGAAGTGTCTCGGTTCAACCAATACGTGGTCGACATCGAAAGGTGAAACATAGAATGATACGGAAATTGATAAGGATAGAAAAATGTCAGCCAAAGAAGTTTGCAAGACAAGTGATAGATGGATGAATGGGATTTGTCCAATTTGATGTCAGTCGATATTACTAAGCGCATCCTTCGAGAACATAAACTGAGGAGGTGCATTTAATTTAAGAAATCAGCATTTGAAAGCAAGGTTAAGTTGTTCAAAAAGTGTTCAAAACTGATTTGATGCAGATGCTAGAAATAAAGTAATATTCTGCGATGAAACAAGGATGGAGCTGCATTTTAATAAACATGAATTTATCATAAGGCCTAGAGTAGAGTTGGCGGGCAATAGTCTGGAAACATAAAAAATGAGATTTCATGAAAGGTGGTTAAATTGACGGTAACTTGAATTCTGTCAAATACGTCCAGTGTGATACCAGATTTGGAGGAAGAATTTTTCACTTCTTAAAATGAACATTACCTGGTAAATTTTGGTTATAGATATTTACTGTTTTAAAACGCTCTATATGGCTTGGTTAATGAGAAGTATTCGAAAACATTTGCACGGTCGTTTGTGGGGTGGAGTCGTCTCGCATCTAACTCTTTCATTCAGAACCTTTGACCGAAAAATATGATAATTAGGCCAAGAATTGACTCCAATAGGGCTGATGTTTGACAATGCAATGCAAAACATCCACCTATAAGTTGGCAATTATTAGAAATTTACAATTGTTTAAATTTTCAGAAGACTTTTGCACGCTACTGTATACAAAGAGATAGAAAGAGGTGGAGAGAGAGAGAGAGAGAGAGAGGAGGGAGGTAGAGAGGGAGAGGAGTAAGTGAAAAAGGTGAATAATGCTAACTACAGAACAAGGCTGACCTTATATAGCCTATCAATTAATTTCTATTGAGTTTATTCCGCATCAGTATTTAATCGATTCTATTCAGCGTATATATATATATATATATATATATATATATATATATATATATATATATATATATATATATATGCATGTGTGTGTGGAGAGGTGTATTCATGTGTGTGTTTGTGTGTAAAACAACTAAAAACGTAAATGTAAAGTCGGTAACATACTGGATAAAAAATCCAAGTGCCTTCCACATAAGAAAAAAATAGCATCAGTTTGATACCGTCAATCTATTGAAACTGAATGAAATGTAAAATGATATCCAATTCCTTTCGGATGCAATTTATGCAGGAAATTAACATTGGTTTTTTTCTTTACTAAGACGCCTGTTCTATATAAAGAGTGCATATATAACAAATATCATATGTGAAATTAATGTAAACACACACACACACACACATATGGAAATTTATATACACACAAACAAATACACACAAATACACACACACACATACACACATATATATAACGCACTCTACTATACTTTAACAGAAATTCGTATGAACGCTTTCATTGTTACGTACGTGGCTATAAACAGCATAAAAATTCTGTTAAATAAATATAAATGTTAAATAAATGTTAATATAACTGCTTTCATCGATTTTCGAATTCTGAAATCACTATTTTCATTTTGTTACTTTTTAAGTATATGTATCTGTTATCCTTGAGTATAATTGGATTAGTCTTTCTTTTTTAATTGCACTGACTAAATAAGGGAATATATATTAATTAACTATTTAAACGGTAATTAAACAAATATCTAAGTATGAACACTTAGTACAATTCCTCAGTGGTTTTGCGCATACACAAAAATTCACTATATTTATATTTTAATATTTATATGTGTCCCAAATCGTTTGTGATACATAGTTAAAACAAACTGGGATCAAACATAGATCAAATAGGGATAGGAATGCGACAGAATGATAGGATACAGATCAAATAGGAAACGTTTCTCAATCTAACATGTTTCACTTTTATTAAAGCTTCATCAGAGAATGAGATAGGGAGAAAAAAGAACGAGGTTTTTGTATTTTTATATTTGTGTTTCTTTTTCATTGGTTAATCAGGCATCACGTTCATTTAACTTGTTAAATAACGTTAGTATAATTTATGGCGTTCTAAATTCAAGGAGATACGACGCGTCCTTTCGAAGCTCCAAGAAATTAAGAGATTTTAAGCCTTACTGAAAAAAACAGAAATATTACTTTATGTATGTAAATGTATCATAATTCTAGTTTGTCTATGTGAGATTATTATATATATATATATATATATATATATATATATATATATATATATATATATATATATATATATATATACTAGGGGTGCAGAAATGTTTTTGGGCCTAACACACTAACCAAAATCAGTATTTGAATGACCAAACAATACAGATTTGGGACGTGAGTCTGGTTGAGAACTGTTCATCACCCCTCGTGTTTGTGTGTGTTTGTGTACACGGATGCATGCGTGTGCGCGGATACACACACACATACACACACACACACATATATATATATATATATATATATATATATATATATATATATATATATATATATATATATATATATATATATATTTATTTATAGATAGATAGATAGATAGATAGATAGATAGATAGATAGAAATAGATGGATATGCAAAAGAAATCGAATGAAAGTTAGCAAAATGGAATGTTTTGAAACGGATTTTCATAGATTATGATTACTGCCTACGGAATTATGTGGTCTTACTCTGGGGCTTGGTCGGAATCTACAGAATGCACGCAGCGTAGGAATAGAAATGACAGTAACTTGATCTACAACGAGGAAGTTGACAAACAGTGCGGGTGGATACCCACCCCCATACGGAAGTTGGGGACTTTATTTCATTTGTAAGCAGTTATTAATGTGCGCAATGATGTAACTAGAAACAGTAACTTATTCTCGCTTTCTTATACGATGTCTGATCTCATTCTGAATCTATGTGTGCTAATTTATAATCGTGAACACCTGATGTGCATATGCGACTCAGCACGTATGCGTGTGCACGTACACATACTACACGTGTCAATGTGAATTAAAGTAACCAGGTTTGCTAGTTTTATAAGAACTATCAAATACACAAATGCCGTTGGCGTGGGGCATAAAACAGCACTTTTGAAATACCTGCCTCAAAAAATAAATAGAATTATCAGTCGTTATAAAATATGTATTTAAATTTTTAAACTTTGTTATGTGTAAACGATATCTGCGTTTCGATTAAAATGACCTCTTTGGAAATGATGATTTTTACAAGTACACTACATAGTGGAATGGAAAAGACTTGCTTGGGAGCTGAATACTTGTTTCTCGCCTGAAACACAATTGTTATATACACATTTTAATTATAAAATATCTCTTAAGGAATTAATCAACATTTTTACTTCACAATCGTGAACTTGTTCTCTTTGTGCAGTTTCAATAGGATAGAACCATATTACAATGTTCTAAGGCTACATGTCCGGTGAGTATGGATAGAATTAATGTCAATTTTTATCAGTTCGAGGCTGAGCATTTGAAAAAAAATGACCATATTTGAGAATAAAATTTCCTGAATACAAGCACAAAACTGATTAGCAAAATCATATTTGCGAGATTAATTTTTGAAGTTAATGTAACCGTTGGATAGTTAAAACTGAAGACATTTTGATATTTCAACTTCTCTGAGAAGCACAAAATACAATATACTATTATCATGTATATAATGTATATAAAATTATTTTCATTTTTAGCGGCCTTTTACACCAGAACTTATTTCCTTTACACACTCAAAGTCTTTTTATGAAGTAAGCGACCGTCACTTGTCGATTATAAGGTAGAGATGAACTCAATGAGCAGCATTCTGAAACTTTCAGGATAAAAATGATTAAAAACGACAATACTTTTGACAAGCTATTATGCAAGAACAGATAAACAAGCATAAATATACAGGTGCGATGGATAAATTGTCGTCTAAATTTTAATAGATATATATTTACCAAAATTACACAAAAATATCTTGAAATACGACTAAAGAGTAAATTTATTCAATAAAATCGCCATTGGCTTCAATCACGGCCTCCAAACAACTTCGGAGTCTCCTGCAACTCTTTTGGACGCCCTACTTGTTTAAATTGGTGAATGCTGCCATAATCCTTGCCTTCAGTTCATCTTTTGTGTTACGAGGTGTTTTGTTAGTTTCTCGCTCAATGGTCCCCACACATAATAAACAAGGGGTTTATTGTCTGGGTAGTTAGGTTGGCAGATGTAAGGGGTGATGTGGTCGCAGAAATTGTCCGAAAGCCATGACTGGGTTCTCTTGCTTGTGTGACACGGTGCAGAATCCTGTTGCTGGCATTCACCCTCTTGACTCTGGGCAGCACTACCTCCTCAAGGTGCTTTATGTAGACTTCCTTATTGAAATTCGGGAGTTCTTTTCTTATCAAAACGATCAGAGTGAGTTTTTCCGAACTGTCGTACCTTCGTAATCACCATTACACTCATCTAACTCTTTCCCAATCCTCTTCACTGTCATCAGATTGACATTTAAACACTCTGAAATGTTCGCATTGGAATTTCCGGAGCGAATGCCAAGCAGTACAACATAGCGTTTCCAAATTTCTGGCGGAATGAATTGCGTCATGGTGCTCTTTTTCTCACAGACGGTGCCCAACTGACCCTACTATACTGTGCAGTCGACAAAATAAAAAAAAAAAACACGCATGCACGAAAGGAAAAATATAAAATGGCGACAATTTACCCATCATACCCTGTGTATACTAATAATATATATAAATTGTGTTCCTACATATATATATATTAATCCATTTCACCACAAGCAAGGCAGTAAGACCACTAATACACAAAGGGTTAATGGGTGTGAATCAAAAAAATAGAAACATTACTAAGGAGCGGGAACGATAGAAGTGTAATCAGGAAGACAGTAGATAACGATTGATATTGCATTTAAATTTTTGAAAATTACAATTGACTGGGAAGCATGGACCTGGAAAAGAGTTCCATAAGCGAGACGTTCGATAAAAGAAAGAGTTAGCATAGAATTTACAGATACATCTAGTCATTTCAACTGTAATGATGAGACCTTACCGCCAATCTAGTACTGCGCTTAAATTCATATAATCTAGATACCATCGAGAAAAGTTCATCATAACAATTACCATGAAAATATTTACGGAATAGTCACAGAGAAGCTACGTTACGGCGGTGGGAAGGTGACTGAAGCCGAGATGCCAGGCCAGGGCCAATAACATTACAGATTCTTCTTTTGATTTTACCAAGAATCTTTAAATATATATATCAGGAGCAGCAGACCATATGTGACAGCAATATTCAAAGCCTGGATGAATGGTAGACTAATATGTAAGATAAATTCTGGAGAGAAAAGTTGTCTAGAACGATACAGTAAACTAACTTTTCTATCAGCAGGACTAGTAATTGATTCAATATAATCTTTCTACTTCATGTGAGTAGAAAATGTTGGCCCGAGAAGGCGCAACGTGTCACTTTCCTGGATGTTAGCATCAGCCATACTGATGGAAAGTAGAAAGTGCTCTCTCAAATGATTAATAGAGAGCAGTTTAGTTTTGGAGGTATTAGAATTAACAAATCATCTTTTATCCCAGTTAACAACAGAGTAAATTTCGTTTTGGATATCAGCTGTCATTTTGACCTTATGAAATTGATGGCATCAACTCTCAGCTTGGTATCTGCGCTGATGATACATAGTAAATCTGAACTTACTATATGTCATCAGCGCAGATACCAAATTGAGAGCTGATGCCATCAGAAGGATCATTAATGAAAATTAAAACCAAAGTAGGACCAAGGATGGAGACCTGGAGGGGGAACACCTGCACCAGTACAAAGGGGATTTAGAAGAGTGGCCGTTCAGGATAACATTAATTTCATGGTTTGATAAGAAAGACTGGATCAGGTTAAAAATTTGTCCGGAGACAGCGTAACTTTTCAACTCGTGAAAAATACTTCTATGCCAAATTCTGTCGAACGCTTTCTTGATGTCCAAAGCAACATCCCGAGCTTCACCATTCTTATCTAGATCTTGATAGACTCTTTCTACAATAATTGTCATTACATCATCAGTTGACCTAGAGAAACGAAAGCCAAATTATTTGTCTAAAAGAAGGTTCTGTGATGTGAGATGTTAACCAATTCAGCATTAGAGCCTCTGGTAGTTTCCCAAAAAGAAGTAGAAGTCTAATATGCCGATAGTTGGAAGGGATACCATCAGGTCCAAAGGCCTTATGGGGATCCAGATTAGAGATGGTGACAGAAACCATAGAAGGGGTTATATATATATATATATTGTTACGGCTGGCGCAACACAAAATAAGAAGAACCAGATTCGTAGAAATTAATGTGGAAGAAAAGAGATTTCATCTAGTAATAAAATGTGGATTTTATTTTACATATAATACAATATATTTTAGAACAATAAGGGTGAGTTTTAAAACAATATAAGTACTAACAAGTTACTAAGCGTGTGAGAGCCCAGAAGGTAGTTGGCTTAACGTGTAACTATACAAGAGAGTGAGACAGGAAATCCACTGTAGTTAAGATTAAGGCGATGGATGGGAATTCGTCGCTAGTCCAAGAATTATATTATTTTCTTCTTAAAAATAGTTTGATTAATTCACATATATATAAAATAAAAGAGTTTGGTCAATAATATCAAGAAAAGGGGTGAAGTATTTACCGATAGTTTTTTCTTTTCGAGGACTGTAGGAATGTAGATGGTAAAAAGTGCATCTAGTAGCTACAGATTTAAGTCATCATTTTAAGTTAGAGTTTGTATTTTATAGTATAGGCGTAAAAATGGGACAAAATGGGACCTCGTAACAATATATATATATATATATATATATATATATATATATATATATATATATATATATATATGTTTCATTAAATAATATAGACAAGTGTTGTCTATTTATTTTATGTAAATTCTTTTCATAACGTCTGATAAGCTTAATAACATTATCATTAAACGAAAAAAGAAAATCACAATATTGATCCATATTTTTTAATCCAATTTAAGCTTTCGGCTTACATAAGCCATTATCAAAGATGTCAATTACTGTACAATATATTAAGCAATATACAGGCAAGACAGTGATGATAGTCTGTTATTGTTTACATAGATGATTTCCAAGCAACGATAAACACGTGCATATAAGACGCTAGAAGCGAAAATCGCACTGCATCTCAGGACATCACACATGACCACGCGAGAGTGAATTGGAGAAGTATGAAGTATGGGAAGCCGTTGGTATAAACCAATGCTTCTGTTACCAATTATAGACATTTAAGGATATTTGTAGAGATTCCATAGTTGATTTTGTTTAGGTTAGGTTTTAACTGTTTGATGTATATAGCTTCAAGGATTTTTAAGCATTTAAAACAACATGCCTGACCGCACACACAATTCCGTAAAATTCTTGTCGAAAACACAACTATACTTAAACATAAAAACAATAAACAAAAACTAAAAATCCTTGACAACACTTGTCTATATTATTTAATGAAACATGTATGAATGAAAAAAATGCTGCCTAAATACACACAATATATATATATATATATATATATATATATATATATATATATATATATATATATATATATATATGAGTGTGTGTGTGTCTATAAATTTTAGATGATGCTACATTAAGCAACATCAGATGGGATATGGCGAAAATATTTCACTGGAGTCTCTTATGAACGCATACAACTTGTACCCCCTTTTATTCTCGCCATTTTCCCCGGTGGTGATGGCTTGTTCCACCAAGATAAGGCATCCCGACGCATCATGCACGATGGTCCTAAGAAATCTTTAGTAATTTCCAGATACTCTTTTGGCTCATGCGCTTGCTAGATGTAAATCCTATAGATCATATGTGGAACATAACGTTGACCTCACTAAATTCCATGCAACCATATCGAACAAACGCAATCAGGTGTTTGTGTCTTCGTGTGTGTGCGTGTGTGTGTGGGGGGGGTCGTTAACGTTTCATAATGTGAAATCGGCGAGTCGATTTCGAATTTCAGCTGAGTTCGTTATATTCACTTTCGCACAAATACACTTGAGGAAATATGACCCCATACCTTGCATTAAGTAGCAGGTCAACCAATCAAATAGAAGGACAATTCTGAATTCAAAACCGATTCGTGTGTTAAGCGGAGTAAACCATAAAATCTCACTTTATTGCGTGTAGAATGAAATGGATTGCTGGTCAAGCAATGGCATTCTTCTGTTCTGGCCTGCTTTCTTTCCAGCGTATGTTTAAATCTTAATTTAAACTTCGTAGAGAGATAATTTTCAAGTTAGACGAGAACACCCAGTCTAGATCTGTCGCCGTGGCTAGACGTATACTACACAGCCACTGAAAAAATTGTACAGTTTCTAATTAACTCTGGCGCGCAACTGTGGAGTAGAATAAAAATTTGAGGAAGTGTGCGTGCATGTGAAACTTTTGGAAAATTGGTAAACGCCAAAAGATAACATATAAACCATTAATAATAATGCTTTAATCTAACACTGATTATCAGTTCATGAGTTGTTTTTTTTTCTTCTCTGAGTGTTGCTGGTGACATATTTTTCAATATAACCCAATCATTCTCATCTCAAGAGCAAACTTTTTTCGTTCATGGTTTCTGTAGAATACTTTTTTCTTCTTTTTCTCGTGTTTGTTTCTCAGCATAGTTTTCTTCTACGAACTTTGAACTTAAAAACACCCAATGCGAAATTACGCATGCGCCCGAAATATCAGGTTCAAATATCATTTATATAATCATGAAATTCAGCATGAGTCACTTCTTTGTCATTAGTGATCTCATGGTACTCTATCGTCAAATTTTTTTCAGATTTAAGGTTTGTATTAAACAGTCTAAACCAGTCAGATCTAGCTTACTTTTAGCCATTATCTATAGTTTACAAAAATGATTTCAATTAATAGTTACATTAATATTCACCACTCCAAATGCCTTAATGTTCTTTTACTAACTAAAGTAACACTCGAATGACTTCAGTGATTGTTGCTTCATTATAAAGCATTCTCTTTTTATTACTAGTTATTTAAAATATTCGTGAGTTTGTTTATTTCCATTTTCAATATCAACTAATTGTTGTCTATATTGTCGTTTCCTTTGTGTGGCAGATTGATAATAATGACGAAATAAATAAATTTTATTTTTTAAATAATTTAAATGCTGCTGTGTGCGGCCATAATCTGTGATTATTTGAAAAAGTTAATTTATTACTTCCAAATTATCAATTATTGACCAACCCTTGGTTATTATGTCAGCTGTTTATTTTCTTTAAATTATCACTTTTTTAAAAAATTTAATATTCTTGGAAAAATAAAATAACATATCAGTAAATGTATCGTAAACAAGTCAAATCTGTTCTTGTATTTGTTTTGTAATCGCAGCCTGTTTCCCATTCCCATTTATTTTTGATTGATCATTATCTTTTCTTTCCACCACTGAAAACACATTTTCTCCTTACAATTAATATTTTGTTTTAAAACAAGAAAAAAAAAATCTTCCAAGCTTTTTAAAACTCTCACACCACATTAGCTGCAATTATGATCCATTATCATTAATGCCTTTGGACTAGCATTCTTGACTTTATTTTACCGCTAACTACCGTGCGTAATGAGAGTATTCATCCTATGTCACCTGGTAAATGTTACACACGAATTAGTACTATTATTATTTTTGTGATGAACCTTTGATACTTTGGCACTATAGTTTCAATTACGAACTAATGTCAGACAGAACTTATTTTCTATTTAAAGTATTGTAAAGAAAGAAATGTTTACTTCAGATCAAAGAAAAAAACACGAATGGTCGGTTTAGTACGTATAAAATCCAGTGATAATTTCCAAAGGTGATAAATTTGTTGCTGTAGAATAGTGATTATCATGTTAATCTTTCTAGACGATTCCTACTGTAATGAGTTCGGTTCCCAATGAGCGCTCCTCTACTTGTGACGTCGTGATAGAATATTTTATATCCAAAACTATCTATTTTACTTTTTTTTTCTCCCTTTGTGTCCCTTCAAGATGCTGGCGATCATGATCTCCCACAACTTCCTTTACTTGTTACGTTATGACGACGCCTTGTCTTTCTGTTTCCTTTTCCTCCACCCATTTGCTCATACTTGTCAAGTAGCTTTCTCATTGCTTTCCTCTGCTTCTCCTGGCTTCGATGCGCCCTGTGAGTGTTGAATTCTCCAAACTTTATTTTCTCATTAACCACCCCCAACATTTACACCAGATGATTTTGACGTCGAATTGGATGAGAATTTCCAAGCAAAGCATTCAGCCTTGTCAGCTGAGGAAGTCAGGACCTCAAATTGATTGAAGAAGGTATTGTGGGTTTGCTGTTGTTAGTACGCTTTTGTGGAGACGCCAATAATCTTTAGAGTCGAACTTGCGAGATGCAATACATTGTTTCATCCTTTCAGCAAATAGTGACTTTGATTCATTGAGGACACACTTGCACTCATTACGGGCAGAGACAAAGAGACGTCGGTTGCAATCAGATATGTCACTTCGGTACAGACGGAGGAAGTGTTTCTTATAGACAATAGCAGCAGAGCAAACAGCTGAGAACCAAGGGGATGAGCGCGAACTTTATATGTTCTTGCGGAGATGAAAGCCTCTATTCCAGGTTTTACCCAGGATGAGACCTCAGACGCACGTTTATGAACGGGGAGATTAAAAACAACATTCCAGGAGATATCGCGGAGGAAATAACAGAACGAGTCCCAGTCTGCTCGTTGATAACTGAAAGACGTTCTGTTAGTGGGAGGGTTCTTTACTGGGGTGGGAAGTAGGAGGAGAAGTTAACAGACGTGACGGCAAGATCAGAGTTGCCAAGTGGACAGGGCTACGTGGCACGACAAGACTGTGGAATGGAGTTAAAACAGATCGAGAAGGGAAGCTTTACCAAGCGTGAGAGATTGAGTGATTGAAAATTTAAGGTTTGTACGCCAGGAAGGTCAGTTATGGAATGTTTAAGCCATTTGGTATGGTGGCCATACACAAATATGTGTGCAGACGGATGTAGAGAAATAGCCTTGTGTATATTATCAGAAATGATATCGAGTACACCGCAGTCTTAGGAGAATGGAGTGCGACAGAGAAAGAAGAGATAGCTTATAGAATTGAGGGGAGATATACAGACACACATCTATGACTGGATATTCAAGAGAGAGTTCCCTAGCCAGTGGGAGATGATCCCGTGCGCAAACTCACAGGCTGTTCATGCAGATTATGGAGTCCTTTCTAAGGAGAGGAAGGTAACTGTGAATCGAGAAGTCAGAAGAGGGAATTGACGAATTAAGGTTGGTCTCGCAGAGGGCTAGTATATCAGGAGACTTCTCAACGATGTACGATTCCACACTGGAGAAGTTGGTTCGAATGACACGGATGTTGGAAAAAGAAATGTTAAAGGGTTTAGGTGATTTTTTGAGAGCTTGTTTAAGTTTACTTTTTTGATTGTTTGAGGTCATGTTGAGTAATGTTAGCAATGGAAGTAAAAGGCCTAAAGTAATAGTAGCTGCCAGTCATCATATGTGATATGGACAGAAAGGAGCTAGCGCAGCCTGCAACATAATGTGGCCTCGGGGTTGCAGAGACACCCTTCCATGCGCGACATGGCACTACAAGAAACCCGATATTATGCAACTGTTGATCAAAGCAGCCTCTGAAGACGTTACGCAAGATTTAAAGTAATTAAAAGGCATTTTCATCAATAGGATATTTTTCAATCTTCTTATTTAATTCAATAATTTGATGTCACCTCCTCCAGTCCATTTTCATTAGAATACGTATATGTCTTTCATAGAAAACTTACCCAATTCGTTTCGCTGCCCATAAACCAAGCTTTTAATCAAAATACATAAACTGAGATTTAATAGATATGACGAAGAATAGAAGCAGAAATAAAATGTTGGTGAAACACTAGCTTTTGCAACAATGCTACGGTGCCATTATACCATGAAAATTACCGACGTAAGCATAAAGCAAGAAAAACTCATTTATAGAATTCGTTCTATTTAAATTACTTTGATGGCATGCACGAAATGTGTGAATGGCACAAACAAAAACGAAAAAAAAAAAAATGAATCAATGCACTGATTTTCAAAGCCATACGAATTCCTATTCATACAAAGTTTGCCGGATGATTTATCAAAGATTATCGCAGTAATGAAAAATTAGTAATCCCAATTTTCAGCATTGCGGGTCTAGATCTGGCCCGGAATGATTTTAATTTGTTCACGGAGTCGGCCTGATTCAAAAATGATTTAATATGTTGGGCAACGACTACTAGGAGTAAAATTGAAAAAATGTGATAACAATGGCATTCGTATTTAATATATACAAAAAAATGAGTTACTGGGAGTTAGTGAGTTGTGTCCCTTAAATTGAAAAAGTGTCACACAGTGACACACTGACATTCGCATTTATTATATAGAAGAAGAAGATGAGTCATTGAAAGTTGTGTCCTTTAATTGAAAACTGTGGCATAGTGACACACTGACATTCGCATTTATCATATATATATATAGGTACACTTGAACCTTCACAACTTAATAAAGATGGGTTTAAACACAACCTTATCTTTACATTCCATTTCTAATTTAGATCATTCTATGGCCCTCCGCTTCCCACCCCCTCTGTCACCATGCATCAATCTAAAACTATCCCTCAAAAACTTGTATTAAAAATAAAAGAAACCAAATTCCTTTGTAACTAGAGATGTGACCTGATAAACCAGGAAAAATATATTTTCTGGGGAAATAAATTATAGTCATGGAACCTTAAGGTTGTCTCTTTCTTAATTTAATTTAATTAATTAATATTTGCTCTGTTGTTACATTGAGCTCTCTGGATTACATCCTTTTGGAATTATCCATACGGATCACCAAACCCATCATTACCTTACTATATATATATATATATATATATATATATATATATATATATATATATATGTGTGTGTGTGTGTGTTTGTGTGTATGTGTGTGTATATATGTGGGTGGTGTAATTATGTACGTATATATAAGAAGCAATCATGCTACTTCGCATTTAATTTTACTTTTATGATATATTAAAATGCAATTCTTTGTGGACATTTTTCACTTTGTGTGTTTTTGTCCCAATTTCTAGTTGCGCAGCTCTGAAAATACATAGTCATAGTGAATGACGTAAATTTGCACGGATTACGCAACCATGTTGAATTTCATCAAACCTATCACGTGTCAGAGACCTTTGACTCTGAACTTTAAGCTCTCACTGATGTATGAGAACAACTTCAAATAACTGGAAAATTATTCTTTCTAGGAATGTGTTGTACTAATATCAGCTAACAACTTCGAAAGTAGATTTATGGCATGTGCAAATAATCATACAATCTGCTATTTGAAATATTCTTTCTTTTCTGACCTGTTTATTTTATTTTTGTGTTTGATATTGCTACCTTAGTAGACATGGGTGGATGTGGTTAGTAAGGTATCCTTAACGTATACAATGTATTTACCTGTGGCATCTTTTCATCTTTAAATTAAATGCAAATATGTGAATAATAAATAAATCTTTCACTTGCAACACTCCATATTTAATACAACAAATTTTGTGTGATATTTTCTTTGAACACCTTATGAATAAAGCAGGTTTGGAATAATTGTAATTTGATTTTTATTATCTAATTTTATTGAAGTTCTTTTTTTAAAATTTTATATTCTGTTTTGTTTGGTCAGTGCTGAACGAATTACAAATGGACAAATGTAGTGACTGCAGGCAGGACACCTATTTTTCCAAGACCGAGCTCGTAACTCAAAAGACTCGGATCTCAAATCAATTTTCCCCATTGAAATTAATGGAGTTCCGATCCGTTCGGGGCACCTAAAAATTACCTTTATTTTCCTAAAACCCCTATTTTTGTATTTGTGGGTTCCTTACAAGCAAAAATGTATGAATAAACAAGAAATGTAGTTTACAAACAATAAAATAAAAGAGAAAAAGAAATTGTAAAGAAATAAACCGTACTAAACCATGAAGTTCAGACGAGTCATACGCAAACTGGCGGAGGGGAGAGAGCGACAACAGCTAGCCTAGCAACAACAAACCTAGCCTAGCAACGGCTAACCTAGTCTACGATATGAAAGATTAATTTTATCACTTAATTTTTAAATCTTAAAACATTTAAATTTTATCCATTAAATATTTCTTTAAATCTTAATTTTTTTAATTTATCGTCGATGTAGAACGTCCATACTGTATCACCAAATACATTACTCGTAGTCGTCTTCCACATGTTTTTTTTTTGTCTTTTTTTTTAATAATTTCCTGCTTTATCTCAAGCGAAATCATACTTTTCGGCTTTTTAACTATTGCTCTTTACACTTAGTTTTTCTCGGAAAAGAAAGTGTCAGTAAAGGAATTTTGCAAAATAAAAACAAAAAAGACACAACACAAGAGAGATCCCTCCAGGAGCGATATACTCTCGAAGCTTGGCCCTGACTGCGCCAACTACGGATGCATAACTGAAACTCACTCATATCTTAAAATTACAGCTCGTAACTCAAAACAAAAAAATCAAAACTCCGGCTCGTATCACACAAAACTCGTATGTCAGTACGCTCGTATCCACAAGACATTAATATATATATATATATATATATATATATATATATATATATATATATATATATATATATATATATTTGTGTGTATGTGTGCGTGTGTGTGTGTGTGTGTGTGTGTGTGTGAGCTTATATTAATAATTATACTTGCATTATTTCATTTTTATAACTGAAAGTCACTAGATAAAAAAAAATTTAGAAATGAAAAAAGCAATTGGCATGTTATTAAAAATAAAATAAACATAAGAGTGAGACCACCTGCTTGTTCAGCCTGCTATCTAAACAATGTTTCATAATCACGTCTGCCTAATTCAAAGAGCAGACACAGAATTTATTTTCAAAGGAAATATAGAATGGGCGGGTGTTCGTTTATATTTTAATAAACTTAATTTAAAAAATAAAAATAGAAAAGATAATTCTTAATGTAAGAATCAAATAAAAACAAACCCACCAGGAAATTTCCTGAAAATGAAGCAACCACTTTTAAAACGTACATAAATAAATTAAATCAGTACTAGACAGGATATAAACGGACGTGTGTGAGGATATGTGTGTGAGGATATGTGTGTGTATGCTACATATACTCTCTTCTAGATATATTTTTACAAGAATACAAAAATTATATATATAAACAGTGTGGACGTTTTTTATGTTGATTGACATTTATTTCAGGCCTTAAACGATAATTATATATATATATATATATATATATATATATATATATATATATATATATATATATATATATATATATAGTGCTGGTGTTAATAAAACAGTGCTCGATGAAATACAGTAGAGCTATTAAGTATATATTTATAAATATACATATCATTGACAGCACTACTCAGATTTTCATGCACAACGTAATCTTCAGTCTATACTGAGTACCTAAAGATTGCGTTGTGCATGAAACTCAGTCTTTCTATCGGTGAGGGATACTATATATATATATATATATATATATATATATATATATATATATATAATATATATAGAATGCAAAAGTGAAATGGGAATAAAATCTAAGTAAACACGCATGGTAATACCATAATCTGATAATCGAGGGCAAATTGGAGACCAATGTATCTTATTCACAGCAGTGATGATCAGAAAATAGAACCAGCCTCTAAAGAATTAACTTTATTCAGAATGTAATACAACCAACACCCACCAGTAGCTTCATAGGCAATGAAAAAGTATAAACTTTGGCTACATCAGAGACGTGGTGAAAATCCTATGACCATATGGTCTGTACAATATCAAGATAGTATTCAAGAGTAGTTTTACGTCATGTACTAAAACGTCCATTAGAATTATTTGACGGAGAACTGTGTTTACAATATTCCAAGAGTGACATAAACTATTACCTAAAAATACGACCAGAGGAACACTGAAAAGAATATGACTGAACATGTGTGTGGATGAGGATGAGATACATTAATCTTAGTGGAATGAAGACAAGACATTTTTGTACGCGGATAATTATCCCCATGTTTGTTGTTGTTATTGCAACGTTTCGGCCATTGTGCCCCCTGGCCTTCTTCAGGTGATTGTCGGTTCGGGTAACCTTCAGGGAATTTGGAACTGAACCCTTTATTTAATCTACGGATGTAGATTTTTTTTTGTTCCGCTGTCATTGTCCAAGGATATTTCGTCTTGTTCTTATTTAGTACAGTTCAGTTATTGCTCATCCCGTTTCCACTGAGTCTAAGTACACAGTATCGGAACTCGCAATTACATCATCAAATTCACGAAACAACGCTTTAATACACTAGTGGAAAACTTGGAGTATTAAATCTATCCTAATCGCTGATGTGTGCTGCTTCTACAAATTACCCTTGACTGCACTCGCTGAGTCGTCACTTTTTACTGCTGCTGTTTTGCCACTTCTCTTTTTTATTTATTAATGGCTTCCATATCGTATTTATTTCTATACTAAGCCTACTAAAGTGGTCCTTATTTTTACAAGACGGGAGAGTCCATCATACATAAAATAGGGAGTTACTTTTTAATCACCCTATATATAGACTATTAAGATTCGGTAAAATACACTGGTTTATGCTTACAAATTATTATGGAGCTGTAAGAAGAAAATTTTTTTTTAAATTCGATTTCTGTTATCTAACTATATTGTCGCATAAAAATGTGTTATTGTTAAACGTGTTTGCGAACGGCCATTTCTTAAGTGGACTACATCGATACAGTCATTTAGTAATGACGACGTTGTCCTACTACAAAGGCATATGGAAAAGTGTGGTTAAGACGTTATGCATTTTCTCTTTTTGATTAAGATGACATTTTTACGTCTTCCTTTTGGTATTCCATTTTGAAGTTCCGCCTGGAATATCCTTATCGGTGGGACATTTTTTAAGATAATAATCATGCCGGTTCAATATAATTATTCTACTAGGAAAATTTATATAAATTAAATAAATATGAAACCAAATAATCGTACTGTGGAGAAATTTCTTGAAAAATACAAAGTGTGTTGCACCAAATAAGAAATGGAATGGAAAGAAAGGGATGGAAATTGAAGGAAATCATTTAACCGTGTCAATACTTGTACACATAAACCTTTACACACACACACGCACGCACACACACACACACACACACACACACATATATATATATATATATATATATATATATATATATAGAGAGAGAGAGAGAGAGAGAAAGAGAGAGAGAGAGATCACATTTATAAACTAGAGTTAGACCTTGAGAAGCCCGACACTTGAACACTACTTTTTAAAAGATTTTTAAAATCTCATGTAAAAAATACAAACAACAACATTTGTCGTATTTTCTTCAATTATCTCCCTCTTGTTGAATATTCTGGTTCTATCTTTGAAGTGGTCGACCCCTAGAGCCAAAGAAGGAATCGTTTTTTTTTCTTTGTTGTTTGCTTCAGATTTTCCGCTTGCGTTCGAGAAATTAAGTGTTACTTCATCTGCATGAGTCATAGACGGACGCACCCCACAACCTACTTCCAAAATGACACAAAGCATAACAGCAACGATTCGAATTTATTCCTGAAGACCGTTTCAAGTCCTCTGCTTTTGTCGAAATTCTGCATTGAAAGCAGAGCATACACTGTCCTTTGACCTACTACTCATAAAACATAATGTAGTCACCTACGTGAAATGCTATTTGAAATTTCCTTTTAAATATATTACGTCTGGTGAATATTGACACAAATTTATACCATTTGCTATGTATACATGAACGTAATAATGAGATGAACTGAGCATCTTAATAAAATGGTAGATGACAGATTACCTAAGCAGTTACTTTAACGAGATTTACTGCTGCATAACCCCCCCCTCTCTCTCTCTCTCTCACACACACACACACACACACACACACACACACAGGAAAACACAAACATGCACACACACAAAAAAAATGTTAACATTAAAACTCTTGGCATTGGTGCTGAGATTTGGATAACGTTAAGAGAAAATCGATTTGTTTAGAAGAAAAAGGTAAAGGATGATTGTAAGACGTTCAAAGAAAGAGGTTTGATCATTCAATCTTGAAATGAGCTCTTAGAAAGTAATTCATTAACTCAATAACGATAATAAAGATATTTTTAATTCTGAGCATTTAGGCAACAGTTGTGATAGCGTCTTCTTGTTAGTCGTCTAAGACCTCATGATGACAAGCAAACTCAAGCAGACAGTCATCTACAACGTCTTAAAGAAAATGTATATCAGTTTTGTGACAAAATATGTGGGTCAGAAGCAGGTCTGAAGACTCAGGTATTTTTGCAGTTTTGAATAAGCATGGAATGCAAAGTCGCCACATTAATTAATAAATTAATAAACTTTCTGTCATATTGTCCATTTGTGGGATTCAGAAAGATGCCAGTACAGCAGGATTAACTAACAGAACAAAAGAATGTTCTTGTCGCTCGTTTCTATAAACTTAAAACGCATTAGTTTGAAATGGGAATTATTTGAACCCTTAGTATTTTGCCAAATCCATTTTCTGATGGATTTTCAACTGTTTCACGCTAAATATACAAGGAAATATATGTACACATGTCTACATGCACACACACACTCATAAAGATTTGTCGGAAATAGCAAATTGTTAACCTGATATTAGATTCAAGGAGAAACCAGTGAGATGTGCGCGGACTTGACATGTCGTGTAAATTTAGCGAACTTGCCATAATTTTACATAAATCTTTTGTAAAGATATATACGATAATGTGAGAAGGAAAAATTCAGAAAGATCCCCGGTCTAAAATAATCCCCGAAATCCATATTCTGCTTGGTCGTTGCAATACTGATTTAAGAAAGTGGATTGGGCTTTTATATATATATATATATATATATATATATATATATATATGCGTGTGTGTGTGCGTGTTTGCGTGTGTGTGTGTATTGTGTGTATCTATGCAATAAAACTTCATTCAAACAAGTTTTGTTGGAGACTTATTGAGTTACGTTTATTATAATTTTTATCAATTTTTTGTTGACGTATTCATTTCGGTATCTTGTTGCTGAAGTTATGAACTTTCAAAAGTTCAGGCTAAGTTTCAAGTTTTCAGCTCACTTCAGTCAAGAATGAAGGAAATGAAGGTCAACATTCCTTTTTGTGATCTTTTGCATCTTTGGGAAGATTTTGATTTTTAAGTTTTTAAATGCCTGTGATGTAACGTGAACGCAATGTTATTTTTAGATTAAAACATTGAGAGTAGCAGGAATATGACGTAGTGTGGATTCTGAGAATTAAAACAATTTTCGAAAGTTTATTAAAGACTCATATGCGATTTTATAAATTATTTATTGTTTTGATTTAAAAACATTTAATGCTTTCATTTGTTTTACTGAGTATTATAGTGTTATTTACAAGGAGATGTATTTTATTCATCAACTTTAAAGTATCAACCCAATGGATATACGCTCGTTTACAAACTGACCTCATTGCACACAAACTCAGACTCAACTCGCTTAGAACAAACATGTGCGACAAGTGTAATGTAAGACATAGGATCGACAATGGTCAAAATGAAGAGTAAAAAGGCAGCAGCGCCAGATGGGATGTTAAAAGAGATGATGTCAGACGGTTTCGGGATCGATAAGGTTATGGATATAATAAATGAAATATATGACAGCGGCGAAATATCTGAAGACCTCAGTAAATCTGTCTTTATAACGATAGTAAAGTAGGCATGAGAAAATGAATGGGAACTCCATTCAAACTCAACTAAATTTATAATTATGTTTCAAATGAATAGAGTGTGTTGCAGCTTGAAAATAGAATTAGGGCAAGAACAATATGTCTTTGTTAAAGATGCTGGAACAAGAAATCCTATCTTTGTGACCAGAATGCTATTTAAAACAACTATAGGTATGCTTCATAGATTACACAAAAGCATTTGGTAAAGTGCAACACAATAATCCGCTTCAGCTGCTAGAAAAACTTAATTTATATGGCAAAGATATTAGAATAATCCGTAATATTTACTGAAAACAAAGCGCCTGTATCCAGATGAAGACGGGTTCAATGAGTACATGAACACAGAAAAGCCAGTGATGCGAGGAGAATTAAACGAACAACCGTCAACAAGACAATCATCCCAATGTGTTAGGGATATTAAATCAAGCAGTTTCATAAATTTAACTATCTGGCTAGTGTAGTAACGGGTTATAGAAAATGTGATGCAGAAATCTGACAGTACTTTGTTGAGATTCTGGAAGACACACTATTCTAATGCACTAAGAGACTGGAAAATGTCATTAGAAACAAAGAAAATAGATCTGAAATGCTATGTCACACCTAATCTCCTATATGGAAGTGAATGCGGAACAATTTATTAACGGATGAAGTGGAGATTTGAGGTGACAGTTGAAATTTCTAGGGTACATAATGAGGGAAAAAAAGAATTTTGGGGAATTTAATATTCAATTAAGATACTGAAAACAAGTGAAGCGGAGAGAAATAGAGAGATTGTGGATGGAATAGCGGCAATAAAAAGAAATCATAAAGATTCAAAGTTGTTTAGAGCTACAAGAGACATGAAGTCTTCTAAGCTTTTATATTGGTTCTTTACACCAGCATATGTTTCATTGCAAATTGAGTCTGTTGTATTATAGTTTAGTTATTGCTTTAGGCTTCTTTATTTTTCGAAATTTAATCCTTGATTGGGAGGGGTAATCACTTCCGCCGTCGGTGCTTAGATATATTTTAGAGTTTTCTGTTTTCTAACTGTTTTACTGATTATTAAATAAGCTATTTGATTATTTATATTCCTTCCTGGGATTTTTATCACCACATGCGTCTTGGGTGTTCTTCAAATCAGGCGTTGGTTATTACTTAATCGTTTGATGCACATTAATCCAACCATTTTCTTCGCATTCTTTATACGATTTAAATTTATACTTGCCCGGCTGTTTCACTGTCTTCTTCCGGTGTTACTTTTGTATTTACGTCCCTCGTGATGATAAAATAATTTCCTGCAATTTACACTGGTTTTTCGCATTATCTAGTTTATTATAAAACTTATCTATTTCTTCTACCGTGCTTTGTGGTGTTAGCGTGTATACTATATATGATGGCTATATTAAATGGCTTTTCTTTCATTTTCTGACCGACAGTGCTTTTCCGAACCCTTGTGGGTGACGAATTGTTCTCCACCCTCCAAGCTCTCTCCCACAATCCTTTCGCTGCTCTATCGCTACTTCCACGGGTAGGTGATCGGACGAGCTATGTTCCCTGGGTACCGCAAGTTAAAACCTTCACGGCAAACTCACTTACATAGTAGCAAACCACTCATATTCCCTCCATACTCCATCGGTGAGAAGTAAGTTCCACTCTAACAGCCTCTTCCTGCAAACTACTTCTCTGTAGAAACGACGCCCAATAGAATGTTTTCCCGATCACTATAATCTTAAACTGTTCAAGGCTAGGTTTAACCGTTATCTTCCACTCTTATCCGAACAAATTGCCCCCTAACGTAACCCTTTACCTCGAGTGCCCCCGGCATTGTAAAGAGTGAACCTTACTGTAAAAAAAATTCGAACTTCTTTTTTTTATTCGTTCTACTCTTTTCAAATTAAGCGATTATTGTGTCCGTTCTTTGTGAAGTCCTCATTGTTAATCCATCTAATTTCTTATACACCCACAATACTGATATTTAGTCTTTCCATTTCCTGTTTTTACATGCATAAAATCTATATATGCGTGTTCCAACTTATAGTACAATTTTACACGAAAGAGGTTGAAAGTTGATATAGGGGGGCTTTCATGATGTACGTCATAGGCTATGCGACATTTTTTTTATCTGAGGTCAACATGTATTGTTTTTCAAACATTTCCGAATTTTTTACAAAGAATAGTAATTGTGTTACCGTTGAGGTTTTAATGACAGAATGATTCACATGTACGTTTCCTTTTTCCAGGGTTGGATGCATCAGAAAGTTGTTCCTTTTAGTGCCGAATAGAAATCGTATACACTCGAACACTGCAGTGGACACTGGAAAATTTCACTCTTTCGAAAAATTATTCATACACATAAATTGAATAAAAAATACAAATTAAAAAAAAAAAAACTATTTTTTCGAGTACAACGGTGGAAACTATTATTCAGTTTATTTCGAGCTTTCGAGTAGTAAAGAGAAAAATACTTTCAAAAAGAAATAAGAAGAATGAAATTGATAAGGGAATCCAGGCATTAAAAAAGTATTTCATCACAAGTAATATACACAAAAGGCAGATACAGTTTCAGTATATTTCCGAGATAAAAATGTCTTTGTGGTAAAAGAGAACAGAATAAAATGAGTATTCTGTGAGCTCCATCCAAATAAAAGTCATTTTTATGACTACTGCCCTTGTTAAAAAGGTTGATGTGTATGCATCTGTGTACGAAAATTTGATGTGCAAAACAGATAAAGCAACTAACTACCGCTAATCGTAAGTGATTATGAGAATTTTACAGTTTACAGTCCCTAGAGTCAAAAGGAATGTGCTGGCCAAACAGTGGGAACAATTGAGCGATAACTTGATGTGCCCGCTTCGAGAGATTTTTCTCTATTGATCTAAAGGGTGGTCACCCCCACATAATTTTCTATTTTCTATTGCTCTGTGGTGTATTATCAAGGAGAGAGTTTCACGTGAACGATACCTGAATATCAGTTGAAGGATTCAACAATCAACAAAGCAAAGCTTCGTAAAATATCACACAAGACATGGCACCGCATCATTTTTTTGTGCCACGAAAAATGATGGCTGTTCATACAGACCTTCTCGATGTGTGACAGAGTCAATGAAAGGAAATAAACTGAATCCAGTACATGTGATTTTTAATACTGTAATCATTTGTTCTTCTATTGTTCTCGTTACTTTTTGGTAGGGGATGACAAGACTTTCGAATCACACTGTAGTTTGATCGTATTTGACTTTCTTTTTTTTTTTTGTGGTCCGATGGATTCAGCTCGGCTTTCAAAAATTAGGAAGTTGGATGTGTTCGAACTGGTAAAGACCCCAAATTTTTATTTATTTATTTATTTATTTATTACTTAGGTCAACGTTCGTGTGTGACTTGGGTGATCTAAGTGTAGTACAGTGGAGGCTCCAAAATAGATAAGAAAATAGGGGCTGGATTTGAATTTGTCAAAAAAATGATTAGATAATTTTGTTCTATTTTTAGAACTGATGAAATTGGAAGTTCGACATCAAGAAATTTGCATTAGCAAGTCTTTTTTATGCATTTTATTTTAGCTTCCGACTCTAAAAGTTCAGTCAGTCCTCCTCGGTGTTTATCGAATCTTATTAAACCCCAGTCATTTTAATTTCGATATTTATTAATGATTGTGAATATTCGTAAAGATAAAAGGAATTATTTCTGAAAATAACAATGCTGACTGAATGTACATTTACAGATCAAGTGAAGTTTGTGAACATCTTTTTAAGGTAATTGATACAAAATATGGTGAACTCGTGTGATTGTATATATTTTAGGTATTTGTAAACATAAAGGTCGAATGTTTTGGTTATTATGGTATATATATATATATATATATATATATATATATATATTTCAATACACAACAGAAAGATCAGAATAATAATCTAACATTCGTCAACATCTGCTAGAAACTAAGATCACAGTGTTTACTGGATCTGTTTCTATTAACTCTGCTGGCGATTTAAACAAAAGTGAATAACCTAAGCTACTTAGCTATAAGTTGACTTTCACCACCTGTAATCTTGTCTGTGAAATTTTATTCTAAGTATGTTGCAACAAAGTTGCATCATACAAAGTTAATGTTAATCGATTAAACGAAAAGGGACCTTGAAATTACGCCATTATCCTAAGTGGAACGGCCTTAAGGCAAAATTTGAGAAGTTCAGCGCGAACAGATCTACCAATGTCCTGTTGACAAACTGCTTTCGTTGTTGTTGGTAACACATACACAATAGTAATACTCAAGCAGTTATTATTTCAATAATTCATATGTGTGTGTATGTATGTGTGTATGTGTGTTTGCGCATGCATATGTATGTATCTATAGAAGGGGTAGTGAAAAGTTCTTGGTTCTCCTAAAATCTGACCAAATGACAATCCATCATATTATTTTAGAATTCTTTCTAAGTCGGGCCGTGAACTTTTAACCATGTTTTTTGCATACAAGACCGTAGCAGTCGGGGGTGCGCTTCCCCACCCCAATTTTTTTTCCAAATGTAGTATTTTTACAAGGTTTTATTTTAACAAAATACAATAAAGAGAGAAATACAAGAAAGAAAAAAAAACTAACATGGAGGTATTTGAAATTTTAAATTTCTCTCTCTCTCTCTTTATATATATATATATATATATATATATATATATATATAAATTTATGTATATTTCTCTCTTTCTCTCTCTCTCTCTCTCTCTCTCTATATATATATATATATATATATATATATATATATATATATATATATATGTATGTATATGCGTGCATGTGTGTGTTTCTATAATCATTTGTACATACGCAAACACGATCACACAAACACGCAAATGAACTTTTACAATTGACTGTTTTTATAAGAAAGTGCATAATGAAATTAATCTATCATAAAAAATACATTTTTCCTACCTATCATAGAATACATCTGCCCACTGTTAATGTAATTCGCATGAGGTCAAATTTGCCACAAGTATCATCCAGATTGCTTAAAATGCAACAACAAAATCTTAATCCTTCAGCACCAAAGCTGAGAAAGAATCAAGTCTAGTATTCCCTAATGTGTGATGTTTTATCTTTTTATGGAAAAGAAAAAATATCTTTACCAAACAAATTCAATTGCTTTTTTAGTAAATTCATGTGCTTAATTTTTATCTACGATTTTAAATTGGATTATTATTATTATTATTTTTATTTTCTTTGATTTCTGGCGTTTACACATTTCTTTCCAGGGACCTAAGGTTAGAGATGGCGTCATGACACTTTCCACTGACAAAAAAAAAAAATAAAAAATAAAAAAAATTAAAAAATTAAATTACATAGATAAAGCCCTTCGTAAGGTGTGCGCTGTACTTGTCAGAACAATTTTTTGTATCTCCTTGAGGCATGGACTTCCAGGAATCCCTTCAATTAGTCTACTGCTATCTTTTCCAAGCAGTCCTAGGGCTCCAACTACAACAGGGATTGTTGATGTTCCCATATGCCACATTTTCGAGATTTTTATTTCAAGGTCCTTGTATTTTGAGTTCCCATATGCCACATTTTTTATTATAATTATTATTATTATTATTATTATTATTATTATTTAATATCGTTTTGAATTCACATTAAAAGAATGAAGTGTCGTCATTCGTTAACCACTGCAGGGTATACGACGGATGGTGTTCCTAAAAGCACTTAACTTGCGGAACAGAATTAAATCTAACCTAAAAGCGGGGGTGGAAAATATTTTCTTTCTTTGTTTTTCTTGCTTTGATAAGTTGATAAGTGAGTCTGTATGATGCATCAATATATTTACTGTTTGTGAATATGACTGAAATGTGTCTACCCTAAAAATTGATAAGAAAAGTTAGTCTGTAATATTGTGTGTGTCTGTGTGTGCGCGCTCACTACAGATAGAAAAAACACTTGAAGTACATTGAGAGAAGAAAGAAAGAAAGAAAGAAAGAATGAAAGAAAGAAAGAAAGAAAGAAAATACAACATGCATGAAAGAAAGTAGAATCGAATGTAACACAAAAACAAAAGAAAACATTGAAAGCACGAGTATAAATAGAAAAATAGAGAGAGAGAGTGGGGAAAGAGAACGAATTGATCAATCAATTAAATAACTGGAATTAAATTAGCATTCAGCGTTAAACATTTAATCGAGTAAATGAGGATTTATCTGCGTCCATCCAGAATGTAGGTGATCATGGATCTCCACAATTTCCTATCCTTTGTAGCTCTTAATAAATTTTGTCTTTCTGTTATCTTTCCTAAAACTTGCTCCGCCATCCATTTACTGAAGATCTCTAGGTTGGTTATTTGTTGTTTTCCTCTGGTCTTAAAAGCTCTTAACTTGCGGAACAAGTCCCTAAAAGCTGTTAACTTGCTTTCAATTTGTCTTGTGAGTATCAAATTTTCCAAGCCCTCTTTCGTTATGCACCCTAAGAATTTCAACTCTCTTCCTGATGATGAGTCCGTTTTGCTTCCATTTTTTTTAAAACTTTGTCGTTGCTCACATGTTAAGTCCATGGTATTCTTAGCATCCTTCTGTAGAATCACATTTATGAAGTTTCAAGTCTCTTCTTCCTCTGTGAGATTTTCCAGCATTCACTGCCATAAAGTAATATAACAGTTCAGTACTATTTAAAAGATTAAAAACAAAATAAATTTTTAAAAAATTAAAATAAAATAAATAAGAAATTAAAAACAGAAAGAGACGAACAAAGAAGGAAAGGATGAAAGAAAGAAGGAATGAGGGCAGGCAGGTAGAAAGAAAGAAAGAAAGATTGAAAGAAAGAAAGAAGGAAAAAGAAAAGAAAGAAAGAAAGAAAGAAAGAAAGAAAGAAAGAAAGAAAATAGTAATGTAAACATTTGGAAGAAACAAACAAAGTAGGGAAATTAAAAACTTAAAATACAATTAAATGAAAAGATGGGGAAATAAACGGAAAAATGCAGCAGAATAAATAATGCAAGATTTAAAAAGAGAAAACAGAAAAGAAAGTATCCTGGGAGCTAAGAGAGAGAGAGACAATCCGAGAAAGAAAGAAAGAAAGTAAGAAAGAAAGTAAGAAAGAAAGTAAGAAAGAAAGAAAGAAAGAAAGAAAGAAAGAAAAGGCGATACGGATAATGTTAAGAAGATCGAAGTAAGGGTGATATTTATTAAATAACAAATACAGGCTGACGACAGGAGCGAATTTTGTTTTTGCGCTATTGCCGAAGAAAGCAAATTATGAAGAGGGAGTGCGCGCACATACACACACACACACACACACGCACACACGCATACACGCATACACGCACACAGACATAAGCACACATACGTAAGCAAGAGCAAGAACAGACTCAAGTACTTAAGTAAAACATGAAAGAAAGAAAAGGAAAATATTAACAGCCGTACATTTAAAAAAAAAATAAATTGAAGTAGGAGGCGATACCACTTGAGGACAAGAAGTGATAATCTTAATAGTAGTAGTAATAGTAAGAAAAAGGCAGAAAAATTGAAGGAGAAAGAAAGCACATGCAAATATTCTCACATATATAAATATACGCATAAACCTATATACACCAAAGAAACACTTGAACATGTGCGCACAAAAAAGTATTCTACACTATACCGCATACACATATGCATGCATACATAAAGCAATAAAGTGGAAGCGTTAAGCTAAGCATGTGTGTGCACGCGCGTGTGTGTTTGCGATATTAACATACGCACATAAGAAAATACATTCATAAAAAGTACAGAAATAAGCTCACTCACACAAGATTTAAGTTGTCACATATGTACATATGTACACACATGCACACACATTCCTTAATAGGCAATCATTTACGCTCACACCTACACTCATCTATACAGCATATAAGTGTGTATATACATACGCATGATTATTTTTATTTTCTTTTTTGTTGTTGTTTTGTTTTTTTATCGGGGATAAGTATTTCTAGCCCTTCCTACATTGTCGGAGATGCAAGTTTACCTTTGATGAAGGAGTTAGCTTCAGCACCCTCACCAATGGTTATGCAAACGGGGACATTTTGAACAACTGCCTGTATGATAATATTTACCGTCTGATAGACTCGTTTGTGGAGCATTTGATTGTTTAAAGGACTCACTCCCTTTAAAGTTCTTTCTAATCTCACTCCTTACTTTCTTTTTTTTTTTGTCCTCACTTTTTATTCTTGTCCCCAAATTGTGTTGCATCTCTTTCTTTCATTTTTTTAGTTTAATTTTTCTTATCCTTCCTACTCTGTTCAGTACTAAACAATATACCAAATGCAAACAATGAAATTCATAACCGGAATAGCTTTCTGCTTTTTCCTGGTAAGTAAAACGCACAATTTCTATTTTCTATTATTATTTTTATTATTTTTATTATTGGTACTTACTTTTTTACACCAGCGGTGACTGATGATCCATATGGGAGATTAAGTAACAGCAAGCCTCTTCAATAATCCAGCACTCTCCTCAGTATTCACAGTGTTTTCTATAGTGCCCCTGTCTGAATAGTTACAAACAATTCTTCAGATTTCCATTTCAGTACCTTTTTAGTCTCTTTCGCTAGACTTTTCTTCTGGCTCGTTACCAGCAATTCAACAACGACTGTCACAACTGTCACAACTGTCACTTTTATGATCCATATTCACCAAGATCCAGATATCTATCCAGTCTTTTTTTTTAATTTTACTTTTTTTTCAATCTACTGCTACACAGGGAAATCCATTATCGGATCGCGGACAGTTGTTATCGCTTTTTTCACGTTTTAGCTTTGTTATTCTGATCGGGATAGGATAATCCATTTGAATCTTCTTATAATCTTCATCTTTATTATTAAACTCTTGTTTACAGATACAGCCAGAAGTCATCTAAATTCAACCAGTTTGTCTGTAATGTTATTGTTGATTAAGTTTTAGTGTCCACTCTTTACCTGTATTCATATATCTTCTTATATGTCTCATCTTAGCAAGCAATCTTTTAGTGTCATTGATGTGTTCATTATTTATAAAAATTCATGCTATCCTTGAAATTTCCATACTATCCTTTCAGTCTTTATGACTAGTCTATGATCAGTCATAGTTTGATGCCTTATGATAAATATTAAGATCTGTTTGTACAGCATTTTTCTTTTCTTTTCAGGAACTGAAGATAATAATAATAATAAATATAACAGAAGTTGTAATTTTTAGTCTTTGAATGCAAATGCTGTTTTTATTTTGAAATTTAAAAGTAACTTATTATTTTTGTTACCTTTTTGAAAAAAAAAACAAACAAATTATAATAAATACAATGATTAGCATCATTAAGATTACCGACATTACTAATCTTTTATTAACTTTATACATAATCTTCCTACAATTAATTTTATAAAACTTAATCATCTCTCAGTTATATTTGAAAAATTTTAATTTATGATTAATTTAATTGAAATGAATGAAATTGAAATGAATGAAATTGAAATAAATTTTATTTTTATGATAATTATTATTTTTAAATATCAGATGATTTAAATGTAGAGTCTTAAACAGAAATTTTATTATAATAAAAAATATAAATATAATATTTTTTCAACAATTTATCTTCCATTGAAAGAATGTTTCTTTTACGATTTCTCTTTTCTTTATAAATATGTGTATAGAAACAATTACGAATTTATTTTGTTATTATAATCAAACAACTTTTCATATCATTTCACATTAATCATTTTTAACAAAATTAATTAAAGATAGATAAATAAGATCCTATCCTGATGAAATAGCACTTGTTTTTCTCTTTCTTTAGTATATTTTTTTATTATACTTGATTTTTTACACGTGTTTAAATTTACAGTAAAGGACCGAAATAAAATTGATATAGAAAAAAGAAAGTAGAAAGAAAGAAAACCCGTTTCCTTTTTATTACTGTAATGATGCATAAGCACTGTAATGAAAATCATACATTAAAAGTATTTTCCTTTTTACATCCTAGCTGGTCTGCTTAAAAACCAAACATTGAAATGGTTTTGTGAAATAAATTTAAGTAAGAATGTTTCATTTTTTCGTCGGACACAATATAAATCGGCCAGTGTCTTTATCTTTTGTTAAAAGTATAATTCAAATTGTTATGGTAAATGTAAACTGAAAGTATTTCAGTCTTCGCTTCAGGATAAATACGGAGTAACTTTTTCGTTTTTATTTCAAAATGAATTTATGCGTCGCATTATTAAAATATAAGTATAAATTTCGCTTCTTTTATTCATGAAATGAATATGATATAAAATATAATAATAATTATAAATAATCCAATCCAGTGACTCCGCAACTTTTCTTTTAAGGAGACACAATTCATTTTACAGCGGCCAACCCCATCCACCATCAAAAATTTCACACATCTTCTTTTAAGCCGCTCAAGGCAATAAAAGTTTCTTGTTTTCTGTTATTAGAAACTACGTGTTAATATTTTCTTTAAAAGAAAATTGATATTCTAATAAGCTCGTACATACATATATAATTAAGATAGATAGATTTATATTTGATTACACGATATGTACGCGCACATACACACACACACATACGAACATCCAGCACACACACGCACCCAGCGCACATAACACACACACACACACACATATATATATATATATATATATACGCGCTTTATTTTTTCACCAGAAATTTCTTTTATTTTCCTATGTCAACCAAATCATCATGTTTATTTGAACATTTTCTTTGCCCAAATCTCATTGTTTTGTTCATATATTTATTTTTGAATCTTATTAACTGTTAAAAATGTTTTCACATTGATAAAAAACACAGTACTTCTAAGTAACGAGTGTGCGTAAAACAATTTTTTCTTAGCTCTTTTCAATTGTTTTTTTTTTTTATGATGTTCTTACAGACTGAAATGCTGGAAAACAGAATAAAATAAAAATTAAATATCCAACTACTTTTCCCAATTCCATCTTCTTACATATTTTGTTCGGATATTTCATATCAGTCATTTTGTCATAAAAAAAAAACGTTATATTTAATGAGCATACGTTTTTTTCTTACTTTCACAAAACAGTGAAAAACGATAAAAAAGAAGAAAAAAGGGATACTATTTAAATACGTGTACTCACTAATTATAACGATTATTGTTATACACACACGTACGCACACACACACACATATGTATATAGACATAAATACGTGTTTGTGTGTGTCTTAACAACTGGATACGTTTGTTTCATTGAACAAGACTGACAAGGTACTTTTTTTGTTTATTCGAACCCTGTATTAAAGACACAACTATACTTAATATATTAACCAAGAATGAATAAACAAATAAATAAATAAATCTGAATTTGGTTAGAATTTAGGAAGTGGATCTGTCGCATCGTGAACTTTTCGGAATCTTTTCCTCGATATATGTGTGAATAGAACATGTGAATGACGTTTTTTATGCCAATCGTTAATCAAGCATAAACTTGTAAAATCGGTGATACCCATGTATTATTTTTTTTTTTCAGGTTTAATTGTCGATTATGATATTTTTAGGTATATTGTTGTTGAGTATATAATGTTTTCGATATAAAACATGTGAGCGTTACACTTATTATATACGCTGGTAAAAGAAGGAAGGTAACATTATGCCGAGTCATTTTCCTAAACGGCTGAGGTAGTGTGTGTGTGTGTGTGTGTGTGTGTGTGTGTGTGTGTGTGTGTGTGTGTGTGTGTGTGTGTGTGTGTGTGTGTGTTTTGTAGATGCTGGGTAACGAGTTGTTCCAAAACTATCTTACAACAGTCGGGCTTTACCACTAACCAGAGACAAAAAAATAAATAAATACGCGACTGATCTCTCGTTAAATATGAATTCACATGAGCAGATGCAAATATACACATAAAAATCTATATAAATCTATATAGATTGTTTAAGATACGATCAGAGAATATATGCGATACTCTTTACCTTTTAACCTTTTTTACCATAGTCATTTATTATCCAGAGTTTAAGTTACTTAATAATATTTTAAGATAGAATGAAACACGACAGAGCTGAACACAAACGGCGGCGATCAAACACACAACTCAATAATAAAAATCCGAGTGACGTTGTATGAACCCTCGCCCTGTCAGGAATACAGAACAGGACATATTTTTAACACAAAATATAATAATAATAATAATAATAATAATAATAATTATTATTATTATTATTATTATTTTAAATATTATTAGTTATATTTATTTACGAGTATTGTATTTATTTATGAGTATAAAGTGACAGGATTAGAGAGAGATTTGAATATAGTTTCATATTATTGAACATAGAGAAAAAGAGGAAAATTCCGTTGAAAATTCGGAGTCTCGTGAAGCACGTCCTCTCTACTGGGGATCCAAACGCTTATAAATGAATATTTCAGCGTTGTTGTTAATAATAACAATAGTAAAAAAAAAAAAAAACAATGGTCTAGGGAAGAGTATATTGAAGTAATGATAGCATTTTACACTGCTGCGATAAATCCGACGACAACATTGACCAAAGCCGCCTATAATATTTGGCGAGAAAAACATACGTCGAACAGACTAAACATCGATGCCAACAAACTAGCCAATGTCAGATGTAACGCCACCAGAAAAAATAACTACCTGACATATAACTCGAAAGTATCCGAAAAAACATTAAAAATAGATTAAACGTTAACGTCGAGGTGCTAAATGCTAACAACTCAGAGGAGATACGTGCAAAGGAACAAATAGAAACCAGTTGTAATAATCACTGTTAGGTACACAAGCAAATAGAGGAAGATAATGACGAATATGAGAGAGAAAACAAAAAACATCCGATATAAATGGGAGAATGTAAAGGAAATGTCTTTTGA
>CAHIKZ030000015.1:462500-497500 GCA_903632075.3 Acanthosepion pharaonis | reverse complement strand
TTTTAATTGGGTGAATTGGTTGTACAAAAAATAATCTCATTCTAAATTTTTTAACCAAGATATCGTAGTGTATTAAAATAGAAAAGAAAACAAAGCAACGTATTCGTGTTAACAATTTTATCGTTGTTGGGCAAATATTTTTTTTTTTAGTTTTCTTGGATTTCTAGTGAGGAAATACCAGCGGGAGGAGCAGAAAATTTCTCGCGTCTATCAAGAAACCTTTTCAAAACAAAAAAAAATCTGATGTTTGATCCTTTGGACAGATATTTGGGAAACGGGTTGGGTCTTTTGCATTTTTCTTGCATAGGAAAGACACGCAGCACACGGATGTAATTCTCTTTCCTTGAAAATTGTATGAGATACTGGACCAGATGTTCTTTATTTCCATCCGGTAATGGTTGCGTCAACCCAACTCATATAATGACTCCCGAATGTCTAGTGTGTACAGATGCAAGCAATCCTGTGCTTCCTCTTAATTTTTTCAACAGTTTTATTTGATATTTGATATTCCATATATATATATATATATATATATATATATATATATATATATATATATATATATATATATATATATATGGTGGACTCTCCGTCGTATGAGGGTCAAGCAGCTCAGTTCCTAGGAATCGACAGCCATATACCAGTATATATGATTTGATTATAGTGGTGAAGGCTCTGTGCAGAAGCATCCACACTTTTTGAAGGGCTGAATATAGAGACCAGGTGCACTGTGTGCCACAAGGTCCTCAAACGATCTTGGCAGGTTTTGAATTCAGAGTTGTCCTTTTCCTAGACCAGTTGCTATCCAAGGCTATAGAACCCAATCTGTTCTTCTATTTTACCCATAGCTGGAGGGAGAAGAGGAGGATTAATACCTTTCTCAAGGGTATTAGCACGTAAGTGAATGTAATGGATTCGACTAGAATTCGAACTCGGCTCTCCGATTCCTCAGTATATATATATATATATATATATATATATATATATATATATATATATATATATATATATATATATATATATATATATATATATATATATATATATATATATATATATTTTGATTCGGAAAAATTACAAAAGCACCAGACTCCTCTAAATTATTAAAATCAAGACATGATATTGCTTAAACATTTTTTAAAAACTTATTCAGTTGAGATATAACGAGAGAAACTATTTATAAGTTACGTTTATGTTTCAGTGTCATTATCAGACATTAACATTAGCTGAAACCGGTCAAAAAGAAAATTAAACTTTTAAACATTTGAACAAATATGTGCATGTTCCTCTAACATGAGTAGAAGTGGTTTATCAAAGGAAATTTGTGCGCGCACACACACACACACACACACACACACATATTTTAGTTTTGATTATGTTTATTGAATATTAATATTAAATAAAGAAAAATTGGAATATGAATTTAACCATAGATTGGTAGCTAGGCCTCATCATTTTACTGTTGAAATCGATAGATGTAACCGTAAGTTCTATTCCAATAGTTTCTTCACTCTCACTTCCAGCTTGTGGAACTCTCTTCCGGTTTCTTGCTTTCCTGTTAACCAGGATCTTCAAAAATTTAAATGCAACGTCAGTCGTCATTTTCTGTGTTTTTTTTTTTTTACAATCCTGGTCTTTTATTGTTCTTTCTACTCAATGACATTTTTCTGTTTCTTTCAATAACCCTTTGCATCATAGTGACTTTATCGTCTTGCTTGGGGTGAAATGACTTTAAAAAATGTATGTATATCCCTCTACTAGGATTCATTATTGGCTATCACAACCTTAACAACACAAGATATGTAGATGACACAGTGTTGACAGCAAACACAGAAAAGAAACTATAGGAACTTCTAGATAAAGTAGTAAAGGAAAGCAAGAAAAAAGGACTAAACATCAATTGTAAAGACAGAATGTACAGTTGTCAAAAAAGGAATAACTCAAAAGATAAAGTACCAATTGGAGATACCAAAACCAAACAAGTGCAAAAAATTAAATATCTAGGAAGTGTTTTAACAGAGGACGGGAATACCCAATTGAAGACAGACGATGTATTGGAATACCAAAAGATGCCTCCCAAAAGCTAAGCAAAGTATTAAGAAACAGGAAAATTTCATTAGAAACAAAGAAAATAGTACTGAAATGTTATGTAATATTGATTCTCTTATATGGCAGTGGATGCTGGAAAAATCTTCTCACAGATGGAGAAGAGGAAATGTAGTTTTGCAGAAGGATGCTGAGAATACTATGGATTGAATATGTGAATTTTAGGGATAACAGAAACAAAAAAGAACACATATACTTAATCAGAAAAAGATACTTAAAATTTCTATGCCGCATAATGAGGGGGGAAGGGTACTTAGAAAATTTGACACTCACAGAACAGATTGAAGGCAAGAGGAACAGAGGAAAACATGGTATAAACTACCTAGCAAGATTTTTAGGTAGTTTATGCTCTAAGAAAAAAACTTTACTAAGAGCTATAAAGGACAAGAAGTTGTGGAGAGCTATGACCGCACACGCCCTAAAAGGATACGGCATCTAGAAGAAGATAAATTATGGCGGTCTATGGTTAAGGTCATGTACAATTTATTTTCTGTCAACTATCGCTGGTTGATGATGGTCAATATGACTATCAATGAGACAGAGCATAGTTGAATATTTTGACAATTGAATTCGTGTCTTTTTCAACGACATTATTATAAAACTGATATAAACAGAATACGTCTTCACCAGTTTCGTTTGCCAAGCTAATAACCAAATCACCGTTTTAGATGTCTTTTGTAAAATATATATATATATATATGAATAACTATTTCTATCATTTTTACCTCCTTGAACTTTGAGCCTTCATTTCGTTTTCTTATATTTAATCATCTTGTTATTATGTATTTCTTTGCCCTCTTATTGTTGAGGAACAACTCCCCAAGCAATCCGTCATACGACCCGTCATCCCAAAATAACAATTAGTTGAAACCAATTAGAAAAAACAAAATAACTTATGCATATTTTACGCATACGGTGACTATATAAGAATAAAATTATGAATATTAAGATTGTTTATATTACTGCACGAGTAGAAAATATTAAATGATTAAATTAATTTTACTTTTTACATATGTAAATCCGTTTATGCCTCTTGGATTTACTTATTAAAAATCGGGGACTTCAGTTCTTTCTTCGAAAAGTTTTTTTTTTTTTTTATAGAAACAAACCAAAATTATATTTTGTGCAGATTTCAAACAAAATAATTTTGACAAGAAAAAGATTTTTATAAAAAAAACTCAGTTTTTACTGACATCAGCTCCTTTCACGCCGTGGTTTCATTACCGTCGGTGTGAACGGAACGTGTAAAAGCCATATTATAATTACTATTCTCGATAATTACCAATGGTGGTTGAGAGTACTTGAACATATACGTACGTTCAATTTATACTTATTTAATGATATGAGAGCAAACAAAAAATAATAATATATCCAATTTCATAGTATATTTGAGCTATTTTTTTACATTTAATATTACTTTATGAAATTAGGCTCAGTACAATCATGGTAGTCTATGGTTTTGAGGTATATATTAATCTATCACATACATCAATGGGACATATTTTTAACTAACTGGTGGGTACTGACTTTTCCCTGCCTACGCTATAGCTCCCATAAACTATGGGAAAGAGCGTCTATTGGTTGATTATGAAAACGCATTTGACTCAGTAGAACACGCGGCAATCTCTAATTCACTATGAAGAAAAAGTATTAACGGAATTTTTATAAAATCAATATAGAACCTCTTCTGCAATAATTTGATTCGGTTTTCCAATTTTTATTTTATATGTAACTTTGTGTGTTCTGATTGTTGCATTACTGTTATCGCAAGGGTAGCGCAATGGAGATAGGATTTCACCTGAATTATTTACTTCAGGCCTTGGAAATTGACTGGGAAGAGATAGGTGTAAATTTGAAGGCAACAGGAAAACAGAGAATAAACTACCTAATAAGTTGGTGTAAATGGTTGGTACAACAAATTAAGAGAAAAAAATCTTTACTACGATGAAGACATTTTATAATATCGGAAATAAATTACTAGAAAACCTAAAATATAGATATAAAGCTATCTAAATGCTAGCAATAACGCTAAGTAATAAATAGGAAGAGGTCAACATAGATCAAAGTAAAGATCAAAATATATTATAGAAGTGATAATACGACGTAAATTGAGTGGAGACAGGATACATAGCAACTCGAAACGGTAACAGATGGAGCAAAAGGTTGCTTGCTTGATGGGTGCCCAAAGGGTAGTGAATCTAGTAGGAAAAGTCCAGATACAAGATGACGATATGAAATAGATTTGCTGGTAAAACATGCTAAAGAATATCACAGTAACGTGTGAGTATTCTATAGTAGTCTATGACTGATGATGATGATAGATCAAGATGTAGTAGAGACGCATATACAAACATATACAGAGAGAAACAGATTCAATTATACATGCACGCACACATGCATACGTACAGATATGTACAAAGAAAGCTGTGTGCCTGTGTTTTAATTGTTGTAAATTTGTATGCAGATATGTGTGTGTGTGCGGTGCATGTGAAGTAAAAGTATATTCAAGGATATATTTAACCTACTATATTAGATAAAGCATCAAAGGAAACTGTATTAAGCATGTGTAAGTAATATTTTCAAGGAAAATGTAGAAATCATAAAATAAAATATCTGGAAAACAGTTACTCACGGGTTGACACGCTCACTTAGCTGCAAACATTCTGCCTACAAAAAATACCCAATTTATATATATATATATATAATTTATTAAAATGAAAAACATTTTATAAAAATTCGACTTGGTATGTCATTGTTGGCGTATATGTATGTGAATATATTTGAACTTTCATATAAATAGAAGACACACACATAGAGACAGACACACACGCACGCACACACACACACACACCTACGCAGACACACACACACCTACGCAGACACACACACACACACATATATATATAGAGAGAGAGCGAGAGAAAGAGAGAGAGAAAGAGAGAGAGAAATTGAGAAAGAGACGGGTGCATATACACAGATACACGCGCAAGCATACATACATATACGTGTGTATACTTAATAGTGTAACAGTGAATTTAATAACAAAGGCTTGTGAGAGTAGAACGATACTCATGACAATCAACAATATATATATATATATATATATATATATATATATATATATATAGATAGATAGATAGATAGATAGATAGATATACACTACTACGACTACTACTACTACTAATAATAATAATAATACTAATTTGGTTCCTCACTGGTACTACAAATTTTATGCAGGATGATGGACAAAATGTATAATTAGCATTAGTATAATAGTTTAATATAAATTTGTCATTATACATTGAGCACTGTTTTATTAGCACCAGTACTCACTGTGCAATACTATATATATATATATATATATATATATATATATATATATATATATATGTGTGTGTGTGTGTGTGTGTGTGTGTGTGTGTGTGTGTGTGTGTGTGTGTGTATCAAAATTCGTTTGCAAACTTTTGGGGCGAGTTCCCCGCACCAAAACAAAGACAAAAGTCCATATAAACATATGTCCTCAAACCCTTCATTTTGAGTAATTAAGTTTAAAGTTTTGCGGTAGACGTTCTTAAATGTGCAATACAAGATACAATACAAAAATACTTTTGCAAACTTTGGGGACGGGTTTCTGACACCAAAAAAAAGGCAAAATGTCCATATAAACATATATCAAAAAGGCCATAACTCAACACAACAACTCATAACAAATGTTAAAAAAGTCCTCCGCTTGCTTCTACACACGCATGCACCCGTAGGATCATTGACTGGCGGACCCTTTCAAATACTCTCACGCGGTGTTAAATGGTTTCGCGTCTGCATTATTAATGTCTGCCGCATAAACCAACTGTTTTATATGTCCCCACAGATAAAAATTCAAAGGATTGAGATCGAGAAACGTCCAAGCTATGGAACCGGTCCACCCCTACCTTATCCATCTTTCATGGTAGATGCCAGTCAGTACATCGCGAACAATATAGCTAAAATGTACTGGAGCCCCATCATGCACGAACCACATACGTCTTCATATTCGCAGAGTATATCCTCTAGCAGGTCTGGAAGTTTGCTTGCAATAAAGTCCCTGTAGAGAGCCCTAGGGAGAACATATGGACCTACCAGACAGTCACTTACAATTACAGCCCACACATTAATCGTAAACTGATTTTGGTGTCTAGCGTGTAGTGCACAATGGGGATTCCAACCCGCCCACAATGTTGGTTGTGTAAATTTGTTATTCCATCTCTTCCAAATGTTGCCTCATCCGTAAATAAGAGTGAAGCGACAAACAACGGATCGGCAGTTGTGCAATAAATCATCGGCAAAAGTTCTCCCGTAGTGAGTGATCAGAGGGCGAAAGACCCTATTCATATTGCAAATGATCCGGATACCGGATCTACTCTTGAAGTACCCTCCATGCGGTACTAAGAAATGTACCATATTCTAGAGCCACTTGACTTATGCTTTTACCTGGATAATTTCTGTCAGCCTGCAGAATGTGTTCTTCGTGGTCAGACGTACGAGCAGATCTCGGTCTTCGTCGACTATAATTTGTAGTGCCACGGATCCTGTCTCAACAACACGACGATAAACAGAATCAAAGTTTGGATGATTCGGCTGCCTTCGGTCTAGAAACGGAATCTGATACAGCCGTGCAGACTCGCATCCATTACCATTCGCGCGGCCGTATGTAAAATTTATATGACTGCTCACGATACTAATATCCTGCCATTCTTAACCGGAACCTTTCTCAGTTAACTCACTACTATACACGTTAAAGGTTGAAGACAGACAAAACACAAATGTACACGAATGACAAATGTAACGAAGTCTACATGATCCCGCATAGCCATCTAGCGTAAACTTCAAACTTAACTCAAAAATGAAAGATTTGCGGACATATGTTTGTATGAACTTTTGTCCTTGTTTTGGTGTGAAAAGCCCGCCCCCAAATTTTGTAAAAGTATTTTTTGATACACCATATATATATATATATATATATATATATATATATATATATATATATATATATATGTATATTTTTTAGTATATATATATATATATATATATATATATATATGTGTATATATTTTTTAGTAGTGTATATATATATATCTATATATATATCTATATATATATATATATATATATATATATATATATATATATATATATATATATATATATATATATGGTGTATTTGGGCAAAAATCACTCTTTTTATACAAGTTTCATTAAAAACGACGGTTAAGTTTTTATTTAATTTTTTTTTATGTTCTTGTAATTTTCTTCTTTTCTGGACATAAATTGTGTAGAGAATGTCTAAATGTTCTGTATCTCCAGGCGCTTTCGGATATACTTAAACATTATCAAGGATGATTTTATTTTTATTTTACTCAATGTATGGATTTTTTAGGTGTGTATAAAAATAATTATAGGAATATTTTATTGTGACCATGTTCATTCTCATTTAAATACGCATGAAGACCTACCAAACATCCGTAATATATTCGGTGACAATACAAATATAATAGCTTCACTTACATCATTTATGAACACGGTCACAATGTACTGACCGTATTTTGAAAATAAAACATTCCTATAAGAAGCAGTACTGTTCATTGTATGCGTAGAACTAATTCATAGTGGATTATAAAAATTGGATATAAGAATAAGTAATTTTGTCATAGTTAAATTCACTCATTTCTGTAACCATTCTCTCTCTCTCTCTCTCTCTATATATATATATATATATATATATATATATATATATATATATATATATATATAGAGAGAGAGAGAGAAAGAAAAGATGGAGTCAAAAGCTTTCATGATTCAGTACTATGATTGTACTTCCTCAGGCGATGGTAGATAACTTGTGATAAAATGATTTATTCGGGAAATTTAAAAACAAATCGTTACCTCTTTTCGGAAGTTAAAAGTGGGCATAAGGTCAGAATTAAAAATATACTTGTAGGTATGTCTAGATTAACCAATTAAAAGTCAGATCTAAGCTAAAACAGAAAAATAAGTTCAGAGGGTGGAGGTGGGTGGATTACTTTTTAATGCCATGATAAACTGTTTCTTGGACATGTTATCCATCGATCGTAGGAAACATGGCAACGACAAATGTATTATGGATGTAGCCAAGTGTGATGTTCCGATTTGTTGAAGTAAACATAAAGTTATCAGAAACAATTTTTTTTAAATATTTTTTTTAATCAGCAAGCTTCTTAAAGGGGCCAATAGGTAAAATTAAAAATGTGGAACATCTATATACAATGCTAATTATACTTAATAGACGGCAAAACATAGCAATATTAAAATTGAATAAATCAAATAAATACCTGCATTGGGTGTATTGGGGTATTGGGTAATACTACTAAAATAATGGCTATAAAATTGTAATACGTAAATATCTATGAAAAATTAGTTAAAAAATTTTTCATAAGTAATTACGTACTACAATTTTTAATTGGCTAATTTCAATTGGTTAATCTAGACATAGCCACAAGTATATTTTTAATTCTGAACTTCGAGAACATAAAAACAGAGAAGAGATTCCATGAAGCTTTTCCCATTCGTAATACACACACACACACACACACACACACATATATATATATAAATTAACTGGTTTAAAATATGTTTTTCGCTACACAGTAATAACCATGTTTCAAAAATGGAAGCTAAAACCTTCAAATTTAATTTTGTAATTAAATTAAAGCATTAGTTCCATTTCATCTTCAAGCGAATATTGGTGTGAAAATATTTTAAAATTGGAGTTAAATAAAACGTATTCTAACCTAAACATCCCCCCAAAAAGTCTTTACGTATACAAGTAGGAAAAAATGCCGGAAGAATTTTTGCCGTTAACAGTAAATTTAAAAAAAAAAAAAAAAAAAAAAAACAGACGACATGCATTTAATGGAGGTCAGAATTCGTTGAAAAATACATCCCTACCTTACCTAAACATAATCCCTTTTTCGAACGTAACTAATAACTGATACAACAAAAGTTTTTAAAAAAATGAACACGCTACCACCCCTTGTCTTAATGATTGGATTTTTCTGTATCCTTGGAAACAGTGAATTATGAATTTTTTGTGCGTTTAAAACTCAATAAATTTTTAAAAATAAGTTAATCCAATATTCGCTTGAAGATGAAATGGAATTAATGTTTTTAATTTAATTACAAAATTAAATTTGAAGGTTTTAGCTTCCATTTTTGAAACATGGTTATTACTGTGTAGCGAAAAAAAACATATTTTAAACCAGTTAATTTATAATATTTATGCTCTGTAAATTTACACTGAGAACTGTTTTGTAAAAATAAAAATATCAATAAAAACACCGGATTATATATCTTACTGTTCTTTCTTTTTATTTATACACACACGCACACACACACACACACACACACACACACACATATATATATATATATATATATATATCAGCAACTGTTATAGCTCTCGTTTTTATGTCTCTTTGCACTTATTACATAATTTTAGCTTTTGTATATCGTATATAATAGTGTCACTACATGTATCCTCCTGCATAACTACTTTTTGTTTCTCTCTCATCAATCTGTTTCCTGCTCTATTTAATCTTTTTTATGAATCTTCCTCTAAATTTAAATGACCACAAGTAGTCAGCGTTAAAAGCAAAAACTAATTTCAAATATTGCCTTTTCCAGGCAGGTTCCTCTTCATGGGAACGTTACTGTTTTTCACCGCGATGTCAGTGTTTATATATATATATATATATATATATCACATCTTATCACATCAGACAGCGAGCTACTTCAATGTTGTTTGATTGCTGTTGATTAGATCAAGTGAGCGCCGGCAACTTCGCAAAACATGTCGTGTCTTCTGCATCCTTTCACCATACTGAGGCGACTTTTAAGCCTATTTGGCTATATTGTTTTCCGTCCTACAAACTCCCGCTCTCGTTCTGTTGAAGAGATATTACTTATGTCTGTCAAGTAGAACAACATCTGATAGTATTTCTATGTGGTCTTGAAATGCATTGTTCTCTGAGGGGCATATTTACGCGCGTTTCCTTAATTCAATTATATGTTTGGGAGGAACATACCATTTGGTAATTCTCCACTATATTAAAGCTTTTCCCTTATTTTAGTCGGTTGGTACATGAAAGTGTAAGAGGGTAATTTGATTTTTTCAACCTTTACTACTATATATATTCAGATCTCCAGGGGAACAATGTCTACAGATCTGTATATGATGCTAACAGACATGCAATGTGTCTGTGACTATTCGACAGGCTTCATTAAGCAGCGAATTGATTTTTATTAAGACGTACTACTCTGTTCTACACAGGTAGATGGTATTCTACTCTGTTCTACACAGGTAGATGGTATTCTTCAGGTGCAAAACATGAGTGAGCCTCAGCTTTCCTTTTAGTGTATATTAATTTCTTTTAAGCGAAAACTGTAAGTGTTTACTTTTGTTTTGAGATTTTGTATATGGGTGGTAAATTGTCCATTATCACACCCAGATATTTTGGAAAGGTATGATGTTGGAAAGTTTCCCCGACACCATTGAATTTTGAATTTAATCTACTGCTTCTCCATTTCCCAGGTGGAATACGCTCACTTGGGTTCTGGATGGATTTAGGAGATCATTTTTCACCATACTGCTTTGATGTCTTTGAGGTTTGCGTTTTTCATGTTCTTCCTTTGGGTTAGATTGTGTTGGTATGATAAGCACAAGTCACCTGCCTGCATAGATAAACTTGCGTGTATTATGTAATGTTGGTTGATCGTTTGTGTCGACATTCAACAAGAATGCCAGAATTGATCTGTGTTGTTTCCGGTTGATTTTAGGTGTCAGTTGCTCTTAATTCTTAATTCTATTCCTCTCCAAATAAAATCTAAGAACTTTCTCATTATTTGTGACTTTGTTCTTTAACATTTTAAATAATTCCAGAGTCGTATTAGGTCACAGTGATTTGTCACATTTCAAATCCATCCTCGATGCATTGACTTAAGTTCAAAACCTGATCGCAACAAGAGCGGTCTGACCTAAACCCATTTTGGTCTTTTGTGAGAAGAGCTTCAATCTCAGCGGAAATCATTTTCATTATGAGTTTGTAAAGTATGCCGAGCAATAGATCTATAGTTCTATTTTAGAATGCTAAGGTACTTACTGGGTTCCAGAACAGCAATTTACTTTGGTTCTTCTCTACTTTTCATGTAATTTTAATAACATTAGACACGAACTAAATAAGAACAGAAGCCATTGGAGAATAATGAGTTCAAGATGTTTAAGGAATTCAGGAAGAATCTCGTCTATACCAATAGCTTTCTTGGATTCAATCTGTTTTATTTCTCATCAGTGTAGTGTAAAATCTTTCACATCTTTCCTCTAAAAGGATATAAAGACAACAAAACAAAAAAGTAAGCAAATGTAAATTAGTCTTTCAAATATTTCCTGTAAAAAACCGGTTCTCAACTTTTAATTCAGTCTCTTGTTATTTTTTGTTATCTTGAGAATTTTGCACACACCTTTTTTCGCATAAGACCATAAAAAATATTCTAAAATTATGAAAAGCAGAACGACTAAATGTAAGAAAGAAAGAAAGAAAGAAAGAAAGAAAGTATAAGGAATACGTACAATGATAAAATAGAAGTAGAAACGTGGGATTGACAAACAAGGATTTAACTTGAGAAGAATGAAAAATTTCAATTAAATTGAGCGTAAAGTCACTTCAGTCATTTTTGTGCATATTTTGACGTGATGGGAAGGCGTGACATGACTGGTAGCAACCGTCTTTGCAGGGGAAAGAAACAGTCGTTCAAATATAAATGCGGTAATGTAATTAAACTTATTTAACTCTTTGTACTTGCCGGTATAGTTCTATAAATAAAACATAAAATCAGTTGCTGAGCAATCTTAAGTTCAATTGCTGTATATGTAACATATATTCTGTTCAGTCAGGAGATAATAAATACAAGAATAAAGTCATTTCTTTCATTTAGCATCCAATTTAGTAGTTGTAAAATCCACTTCTTTTCTTTTTTAATAAGATTAGATTCAACTTGCGAAAGGCCGCAGAGGGAGAACTGGCTTGCATGAACAAACTTATTAGAAATTGCACTACAGTAAGCATCTTATTAGTTATTAAAATATAAAGCCACATTAGTGGGGCACTAAGTTAAAATCGCACACGTTACAGTAGCGAATAAGTATAGGGAAAACACTTCCTAGCCATCGCACAATAATAAGAGTTAATACAGTTGGTGTCATTCCTGTCAGAATTGTTGAAAATTGGAGTAATCATTATTTAAATAGCTTCTTGAAGTTGTTGAAAGATTAATTGTCAGTTCAATCGCTGGGCTGAGTAGTACAGACATGGGCCCAGTGGAAACAGAACAGGCAATAACTAGGTAGTGCAAGGGGATATATCCATAGACATGGTGAAAGGAACAGGAACAATTTACTCCATAGATTAAGCTAAGGTTTAATGCCGAAATTTCCAGAAAGTTACCCGGATCGATATACACCTGATGAAGGCTGGGGTACAAAGACTGAAACTTTGTGCAAATAACTTCAAAAATGAGGACAATAGTACGAATGTAAATAGAGTGCGTGTACATATATAAATATACTAGTAGGTGTGTGTATGTGTGTGCGCTTATATGTGTGGTGTGGTGTGGTGTGGTGTGTGTGTGTGTGTGTGTGTGTGTGGTGAGTGAGAATGTGCCAGGGTTAGCAATTTTGTTTCGGCTACTTGTTCAGGTAGTAGCCTTCCTCGGGATTTACTAATTCATTTGCCGAATTGCTTCCTGATATTGTGGACGTGCAAAGTCTGTAGCGGCGAGACAGTATACAGGATAAGATTAGACTTATAACGTTTCCAAGGATCTCTGTACAAAAATGAGAATCAATTTCAACTTAAATTCAATTAAAATGTATGATAGGGTGCTAAAAAGGTCTCGGCCTTGTCCACTTACTGAGACTTAATTATAAATGATGAAACATCGGATCTTTTTAAAGCAATTTGTTGGTCGAACTGAGAACTTTTCAGCATCCCTAGAGAGTATATATATATATATATATATATATATATATTACTTCAAACATATATATATATATATATACAAGGGTCGGACAAAATAATTGGAACACTTGTTAAATTCAAAGAAAATTTATTTAATATGGAGTTGGTCCTCCTTTAGCCTCACAGACAGCTTTAATACGTCTAGGAATGGAATCATACAGCTTCCTAACTTCATCCAGAGGAATTTTCAGTCATTCTTCCATTAAAACTTTCTCCAGCTCTTTACGACACGACGGTGAAGGATAGCGTCTCCTAACTTGTTTCTCCAAAATGCACCACAAATGTTCAATAATATTGATATCTAGAGATTGGGGAGGCCACTTCATGTGTTCTAGCTCACTTTCATGCTCTCCATACCAATTCTTAACCACTCGAGCGATATGTACTGAAGCATTATCGTCTTGGAAGATGCAGTCACCATCAGGGAATAAAGTCTTGGCCATTGGATGAACATGATCTCCCAAAATGTTCAGGTAATCTTTGCTGTTGATTCTACCATGCAGGGCAGCTATTGGACTGAGACATTTCCATGATATGGCGGCCCAAACTATCACTGATCCACCTCCATGCTTCACTGTTGGAAGGTAAGCTTCTTTGGGCTGCCTCCACACATAAACTCACCCTGAAGTTGGGAAAAGAGAAAAACTGGACTTGTTTGAGAATATGACTTGCTTCAGACCAGGCATTGTGATCTCTGCATCACTTCAACCTCTTTTGAATGTTGCGAGTGGAGTGAAGAGGTTTCCTCACGGCGGCTCTTCCATGATAAGCATGCCTTATGGAGCTCACGGTGAACAGTTTTAGTAGAAACTGAACTATTCAGATGGTTATTCAACCTTAGTGATCGCGTTTCAATGGCTTTGCAAGTCCCCCGAATTGTATTGCGAGGTCTCCAACAAATTGCATCTTTTTGATATGGTAGCTCTTGAAAAACCAAACAGTTCAGCAGTGATCGAGGTCCTGCATTTGAGCTCCAACAATTTGCTTTTTTCGAATTCGGAATTTTACTAAAATTCTAAAATAAATAAGACAAAGACAGTAAATTGGATAAATAAATTTATTTACAATAGATATAACCTGCAATTACGAAGTTTTAGTTAAAGTTCTTAATATAATAGGTCTTTGAAATATAGGAGTGGATTTTGCAACTGTTCCAATTATTTTGTCCAACCCCTGTGTGTGTGTGTATATATATATATATATATTACTTCAAGCGTTAATATAGTGGGTACTCGTATTTTTAACAGACATCTCATAAAGCGTCACGATTCAACAAAACTCTGATCTGTGAGGCTCTCTGTACTCGAGCGGTAAAGTAGTGTTGGACCAAACGATGAGCTCATTTTCTTTATTAATGTTTCTCGAATGCTCAGATCGATAGACGTAATACACACTGTTTAAAAATAAAACGAATGGGGCGTATATTTCAGATAATAATAATAATAATAACGTTTGAAATAATAAAAATGTCGGATTAAAAATAAATCCTTTAACCCGTTAAAATCTCTCTATATATGTGTGTGTATGCGAGTGTGTGTGTGTGTGTATGTATCCACTACAATTGAAGCCACCCCCAGGCTAAAGGAGGATATTTTAACGAGAGCAAAATTTAATCATAAAATGTTTTTTGATGTTTGTCATAATAAAATTTCTAATAAAAACCATGTCTCCCTTTTTTGACCATGTATGATAATTTTCTCTTATTTAAAGTGCATAACAACAACTACTTCTAATTTTTTAAAACTCGCCTCAAACTTTTGAACTGTATCATATATATATATATATATATATATATATGCATGAAACCTTTATGTATTTATCTATTTTTCCGTCTTTCTATATATATAGAAATAGATAGATAGATAGAGAGAGAGAGTGAGAGAGAGAGAGAGAGAGGGAAGGAGAGAGAAAGAGATAACTGGCCAGAGAGATGGATAAATATTCCATGTACTGAAAGCTAACTTCAGTATAAAATCAGTGTATTAATCACAGTATTAAATTCGTAGGTTTTCGATTGTACGTTCCAAACTTTTCTAAATTTTTCTAAACATTTATCATGAACTACGAACCGATTCTGACTTGAATATATTATCAGCATCCTAGTGTGTAGTGTGTATTCTGATAAAAATTCCAAATCTTCTGAATGTGGTCTATTGCCTTATAAGGACACAACTAATATTACCATTACCATTTCCATTAAGAATAATCTACTCATCTTGCTTGTTATACTTACAATGCTGTGGTCGTTATACCCTCCAGTCTTTTTTAGTTATTTGCTGTATTTGGTAACTTTCTCGAAATTTTGACCCAAACCCTTTATTCAATCCATACGCTAGAGTTTTCTTATTTCTCTCTTCATGCTTCTAATTGTGAAATATAGGACAATCAACATGTCAACTACTTAAATACAGACATTAGGTTTAAGACACCAAGACAACAAGACTGGGTTGCCGAAAGACACGTGGTCTAGTGGATTAAATATGTTACTTAAAACATATATGGTTGCATGTTTCTGATTGTGCGAAAAAAAATATATATTATTCTAGTTCAGTGGAATAAACGGACAAGGTGAATCGACTGGAAAGTTATTAATGAATACGAATTTCACCCTGAAGCATGGAAAGCAGAATAAGAACAATCTACCCTGGGGTGGAGGTAAATAAATGTTTTATTTCAAAATTCTGAAACAGGTCGGCAGGGCACAGGGTGCGAAATGTTGTAAGTATAATAGCCAAAATGAGTATACTACTCCGGATGGGATTGTACGATATTATCACTTTTATGCATAACATCCAGCATTCGCGTCTAAATTTTAATACCTGTACCGAAATGCACTTTAATCTCTTTCAAACTAATTTTGGATTTTGCTTAACATATATTTACAAAGTTCTGCTTAGTATAGCACAAGGCTCTAAAAATAGAACAGCCAGTGAGAAATTAATTCATTCACAATGGCCTGCTAGATTAACTTGTAAACCTTCGTATAATGGCTGCAGTAACTTTGGACAGATTGTTTACTTGCGTGTTTAAAGTAATAGTAATATTAGCTGTTTCCTTATAATGAAACATTAGGCATTCAATGACCGAGCTGCTTGTACTGCTGTCTGTTGAAATTTATAATATATTTCCCTTAAAACAATTCTTCGAGTAAAATGTCTCTTAAGCCCAGTAGCTGTTATGACTCTTTCCAGTATTGATGGGAATTTCCTTCCTAACCGTTTATTTGAAGTAGTGTGGAAAGCCAATATTTTGATTTTGTTATTATTTTCTCTTTGAGTTACATGTGATATTCATTTTAGTTGTTGCTGAAATTCCTCAAGTGATGTGGTTTCTACTATTTTGTACAGATCTTTCTAATTCTGTAGCGCCAGTCCACAAGGTTCTAAGAAGTGTTTTCCCCTTTAAAATATAATACAAGAGATCTAAATAACTAGAATCTTACTCTCAGTTTTTTTTTTTTTTTTTTTTTTTGTGAAATGTTCGTTTTTCAAATAGATACTTCGTAAATAATTCTTTTAGATAAACCGCTTAGAACAACTGAACTAACATATTTAAAAGATACCGAAAACAAAGATAATACTCAGGAGAAAATAACGAAAGAAAAAGAATCATGGAAATTATTTGAAAAGATGAGGAATATAATATTCAAGTTGTCATTCATGAAGGCGTCCATAAATAAATTTCAAACCAAATGATAATGTAACGCTAGTTCTCAAATCAACCTTAGGAAATGGGATTCTTCCATTTGGCTGGTCTTTTAATCTTTGCTTCAAACGCAACAGAGCGTGTGCATATTATCTTCGGGATTGTGGTGAATCAACTGAACTCAGATACTCATGTTTACTCATTGCTAATTTTGGAAGAAGGTTGAATGAATAACTCTCAAAGAAAATTATTTTCCTTTTTGCGCCTATGGGAAGCATTTAAAACAGGGTCCTTCTTCTAGGTGGCTTAACTAAATAAATGATAAAACCTGCTTGATAAAGCATAGATAAAGAAAATAAACCATAGGCTTTGCTATTTCAAATACGTTATAAAATGGGAAAAGAATTTGTAAACATTAGAGAATAATAGAAAATATTAGCAATTCGTAAAACAACAATAATTTAATAATTGTTGATAATTTATAGATTGTATTGTATCCAAACAAGGATTCAGAAGTCACACAATTGCGATACAAATGAATCTTTCCTCTATGGTACATAGACTTTATGAATTTAAGCGCAGTACTAGATTAGCGGCAACGTCTCATTATTTTACTGTTGAAATGGTTAGATGTAACCTTAAGTTCTATGCTAGCAGTTTTTTTCTCTTGAACTTCTTTCATGTAGAACTCTTTTCCGGCATCTTGCTTCCCAGTCAACTTTGATCTTGAAAAGTTGAAATGCAATGTCAATCCTTATCTTCTGTCTTCTTAATTCCTGTGCTTTTATTGTTCTCTTTCCATAATAGTGTATTTTTTCTCGTTTTATTCCCATACTCATTGCGTTTCAATGGCTTCATTACTTTGCTTGGGGTGAAATGATTAAAAAGGATAAAAATAGAATCCAACAGGATTTAGAATCTGTGTGAATGAACTTGGTGCCAACAGTTTTGAGCGCCTATTCAAGATTGTACATTCACAAGAATTGAACTTCTTTGATTTCAGTTCAAGCATCCTATTTCTTATCGGGTACTGTGCAATCAGTATTCGTGACATAAAAAGCCAAATATCTTTGAAATATAGAACACTTACTGTAGAGTATTGGTAACAAGATTTTGTTACGCATAAATATGTGGATAAAATGAATACACACACACACACACACACACACACACACACACACACATACACATACACACACACACACACACACACACACACACATATATATATATATATATATATATATATATATATATATATATATATATATATATATTTAGTGGCGACTCCGGGATTATAACTGTCAAATATATCTGTTTCAAATCAAGAAAATTCATTCATGACTTCGATTGGTCTCAATTATAATAATTTATAATAGTTCAAAAATCTTTTAAAATTCTTCATTACTTTCAAGATGGAGGTTTGATGATATCGTTAAAAAGTGAAAAGTAAATTTACGAATCAAAATTTGAAAAGCTTATAACAGTCGTTTGTACCCAAATATTTTTTTAAATTTTAAAACTAATTTTTAGTGAAAAAAAACTTCCTAATTTCCACCCATGGGAATCTATACATTACATAACCATTAAAAAGGTCACGCAATTATTTCACTTTTAATATTCAGTTCTGTTTCATCATTAACGTCTTTGCAAATCATCCCTTCAAAATATCAAAAAAAAAAACGTTTTACTTTTTTTAATTGCTATTTCACTAAATATTTTTATTTTATGTATTTATTTAAGTTTGGGTCATAGTTCAATTAATTTTTTTGTTTAAAGGTAGTAAACTTAAGAACCTAGAGATGAAATGCAAATTTCATAAAGCTTCTTAAAAACTTAACTATAAGTCAGTAAAATATTAAATAATTGCTGAAAATATGTTAATCTGTAAAAATACTAGGTAGTTAAAAACTAAAAAAAAATGCGTTCACTTAGATTTCGTAAATTTATGTTATTTCTGATCATCCATAAGAGCTGTCATTAACTTGAGAGCTCCTCGATAAGTCATAAAGATCAAAGAAAGAGGGGACCCATCGTTAAGAAATGCTTGTATACTGTTTTTTTAATGCTATAAGTAAGTAATATTTATTTCAAATCAGATTAATTTAACTTTAAATTTGCTAATTTTACTCAAATAACGTGTCACCAATCTATAATTTAATTTTGAAAGATTTTTTTAAATCCGATAAATTTGTTTTGTTTACAAATTTCTTAAAATTAGGAAAATGGCCGCTTTATAATTTTTTTTTAAATCGAACAATTATTTGACATTCCAATGTATATAATTTCTATACACCATAATATTTTACTTACTGAAAATAATAAATTTTATCATTTAGCTTTCAAAGCTAAAATGAAATCTTCAAGAATATATTTTACATTTTTAAAATTTAATTTTAAACCTTAAGTATCGAAAATTCAGTGGACGTACCAACTCTAACATGTTAACATAAATAAATTTTGCTGAAATTGTTCAGGAGACAAAGACAAAAATGAAAGCAACTAGCAAGAAAGCGATTACAGCGCCCTAAATTCCAACCTGATAAGGCGAAAAGTCAATAATTCTAATTCTCAAACGATTTTAATTCGAATACCTTTTTGTTTCAACTTCATGGCATTAAATCTTGATTTTGAATTCATCTTTCTGTTTATTATAATGTTAATTTTTCCCGCTCTATGTTAAATCAGATGAAAAAAAACCATCGAGCGGGAAAAATTTCAAAAGGCGCTCGCGCGTGTGTGTTTGGTTTGCGTAAATGAGTTGTTGCAATTCGGCCAGACTAGAGTTAAAGGATGAATGACTGCAACAAACTGACACCGCTTATACAAAAGAATAAACGGGGAGTGTGTGTGGAGGAGTTAGAGTGAGAGAAAGTCAATCATACATCTAAACAAACATATTAAAAAAAGGATAGAAATGTTGACTTAGACTTTCACAACCATGCATTTATGGAGAATAATTTTGACTAATTTAGCCCGATTTTAAAGAAAATTATGACAACCCTTACTTGACAAATAGCAAGAAAAATAAGTATAAAATTAAGTTTTATACATGTTTTTTTTTTTTATTTGCTCAGGTGTCAAAATTCCGCGATGAAAAATTACAGATACCTATATATCGTCGGCAGGGTTTTTGATTGGGAAAGTCGGGGGATAGAGCAAGTAAAATCTCTCTACATCAGTTTCACAAGAGATGATTATGATTTTTTGTGCGGAAGCAGCGCCTTCGCGATGGATTTCTAGCCCGGTAACATTGATGACCTAAGTTCACACACACACACACACATATATATTTGTTGAAATGATTGACTTCAATTATAATTTTTAATAATTAGAAGATTAGCTCATTCTAAGTACTATAACGAATATTGCAATACTTTTCCTATGAATTTCAGATAAATCTAATTTAGGAACGATATTTACTAATTCTAGCCTTGTACAAGTTCACAAGGGTGGAGAACTCTGTGCGTTTTGAAATCAACAGTCATAGCTCACAAGACCAATATGCCATCACCCTATAATAAATGCTGTATTATTCAATAGAATTAATATTTGTTAGATTGCCCGCATTTTGGTATAAGGCCAGAATTACAAATCCTCAAGGGGAAATTCAAAAATCGAGCGAGAATATGTTCTCCATCGGTCTATTATCAGCATCTTATTCAATAGAGTACCTGCAGTGCTACGCGACGTTGTGCGGCATCTAATTTCTGTCTTTTCTCCTGCTTCGCTGTGTATTCGTTTCTTTGAGAGATTTCTGTATGATGTAAAATGATATAAGAATAAATATCGTCATTAGTTTTCCATTCCCGATTCTCTTTATTCGCATGTGAAAGTTATTAAGTCATTTTGTGATCTGCTATGTGCTAGTAAAGTCCAACGGAATGAATAAAAACAAATGAATATATTGAATTGATTAGAGCAAAAAGCAGTGACAGTCGTAGTCTCCCTATGTTGGCACGTCGTGAAATATACGTAACGGTAAGAAACAAATTTTGATAAATAAAGAAACTTGTTTCTCATGTGATGACAATGCTGTTTTGCCGTCTGTGACCCGAGTTGTCCCGTAAGTAGACATGTGGTGAGCAGCCGTTCCAAAAATCATTTATACTTTGTTACGATGGAAGCGCAAGCATTTTCTGCCAGGATGAAAAGCAAAATATTCTTTTCCTGACAGTGTGACTTTGAAACACACACTCTATTACTTGTACACCATTACACAAAATTTATGCATTCATATACAGACTCATACGCACTTTCATATAAATACGCATTCCTGCCTATGTGTATATTAGTCACTTACACACACACACACACACACACACACACACATATATATATATATATATATATATAGTTTTCACAGCGCGCACAGATACTACATTCTAATTTTAAACAGGATACCAGGTAACATCACTTTGTTCTTTGCCAAAAGGCACAGATATTCTGATCCGCATTAGAAGTGGTGATCCACACATAAATGATCCCATCATTTTGGCATATTAAATATAAAAAGGAAAAATATTTTCAATTCAATGTAGAATTGAAACTCGATGCATTAAGTCCAATGTACAATTCAAGAAATGGTTATTATTTTCATCTTCCAATTGCATAATTATTTCAATCTTATCAATCTCTCTATACAATAATAATCACCATGAAGTTTGTTCCACGTGTCATTGGAATGCTGCTTCAGGCTACTTTGAAAAGTGGAAGAGACATTGTGTTAAGCGTGTATGGTCAAAGTTTGTATGTGTGTGTGCTTGTGTGTGTGTGTGCGTGCATCTGAAGGTATGTATTTATGTGCACTTACCTGAATGTATGTGAAACATATCGTTGCTTAAAGTTACTGATGTGTTTAAATGCTTTTATATAACTGTTTCTCTTTTGTTGTTTAGAATTTTATACTTATAAATTTTGGTTTACAGCAATAATGCAATTCTTATGTAAACACACATGCGCACACATGAGCTCAAGGCATCACACCAATATGCAGACACACGAATTCCATAAACTTCTCACGCAAAATATACCTCATTAATATTCCATCTCACTCAAGTCTACCGCGAAGAACAGCTTCGTGGTCTAAAAATGAAGGCGACGATTATTGTAATCGTCTCGTTTTACGGTTTATCAGACTTCTGCATGTTATTTAAAGCCAGATAATATTTTTAGATTATAAGAATTTGGGGGGAGATGATAATGATCTTACTAATTAACCCATAACTGGGAGGAGGAGAAGAGGTAGATTCATACCCTTTCCCTAGGGTATTTGCGCGTAAGTGAATATAACGAACCCAACTGGAATTGAAACTCGGCTCTCTGATTTTCATTTTCAAGCCGTTTACCATTACACCACCCGCACGTCGCATTGTTTGGAATCTAGTGTGTTCACTTCAAATCACAGGGAGGGTGGCTTTGTTTTTCTTAGCTCTGAACAGTATGTATTTATCTAAAAAATCGGTTCTTAAATTTCATTCTTATTTGCTTTTCCCAATAATTGGCACACAAGACCATACGTACATGTATACAGACATTCATACATATTTACATACATATAAGACCCAAATATTAAAGTGCATGCATATTTATATATATATATATATATATATATATATATATATATATATATATATATATATATATATATATATATTTATGTGTCTATATGCGAATGTGTGTGCGTGCGTGTGTACCAATTTCTTCAGATAATGACAATTTTTTAAAAAATATTATACGTAAAACGAAATAAAATTTGATTCATAACATTAATTTAATACATTTGATAAGCACGCACATGATCTATCTATCTATCTATCTATCTGTGTGTGTGTATAAGTAGGTAGGTAGGTACATCAATTATTCCTTGGCCTAATAATTATTTTACGCAACAAGTACTTCTTTTTTACATCATCACTTTTTTGTCAATGCTCTTAACGTATTTCTTCTTCTCACATAGATCGAATACTATACAGTGGAAATTTCAGATCAAAAATCTGTTAATAGTTGTATCAGGCTTCGAACTTAATGATCCCCATTCACATTTATACATACATCCATCCACATAGTGTATTAAATGACGAGTACACAACATTTTACATATTGTCCATTTGTATGTATCTTTACACACGTCCACACACGCTCAAATGCATACACACACACATCTGTCCGTTTTAGAAATAGAATAGTATGCAGATGTAGGTCGAATTTATAAGTCTTCATATCACAATCGCATATAAAAAATTATTTTGTTCAGAAGATCGCAGAAACAAGAAAGTGACATATGTTTTAGTATGTTAGTAAGCCTCAATCGCATCCAGAAATGCATTATTTATTCAACAACGAAGAATAAATTATGGAATAAAAATGCGTACCAAAACATTTAAAAAAAACATTTTTCTTATTCTGACATTGTTGCAAATGAAGTTTCTTTAGAATTAAAAACTTATTTCTTATAGCAAATTGTTTATGATTATATCTCTGTAATGTAGATTTTATTGCTTTATAAGCGATATACTATAATATTCGATCAGACTGATATGAGATAATATTATAATAAAACGGTCTAATAATTTTAGCAGATCATCTTTAAAAACTCAACATCGAAAATATTTAAATGTCAACTTCCATATTTCCACTTAGAGTCATTAAGACAAGGAAGTTAGTGTTTGTACAAAAACAAGTCTTCGTTTATAGAAGTAAATAAGAAATGCGCTATCGTTTGCCAACTAAAGGAGTAATTTCACAATTGAAATAAGGAAATAGATAAATTAAATAGATGTAAACTGGGACGTCCACAGAATAATTCGTAAGTTTATTAGAGGCAACTATAGTCTAATTATCTGTTGTAGTGCATAACAGTTTGGTCTAAAAAAATCTTTGATACATACACCAATTCTGTATGGATTCTCGATAAAATATTGACCTGCGTTATATTTCGCCTGGTTTTAGCGAAACGATAAATTTTCCTGTTCTGGGTGTCAAATTAAGTTCAAAAGATAAACTAATGATACGAAACAAATTGAAATACTAACTTCTACTATGTACCTATCTCCACGGCTCTCTATCCATTGTGGCTTTTAGCAGCATAACATAATGCACTAATGTGAAAGCAGATGTCTGTTGTTCAAAGATAAAGTTTTGTCATTTCAAGAATTTGTCGGAATGCTGTTTCAATTTTATTGTTTTAAATGTAACATGGCCGTCGCTGTGTTATCCATTCTTCTACATATATATGTTACACCTGGTAATCTTCGAGTGCGAATTATTTCTTTACCCAATTTTAACTCTCAATTAATAGAAATTTACAGTTCAGTATTGTCACCAAATAATTATTTTGAAAATGCAAAATGATATATTAGAACCAAAATGGCTGACAAATCTAATCCGAACAATTAATGCAATGATGTACTTAAATATTTACAATTTCAGGCACCACAGATTTCCTAAGTATTACATTGACCGTGCGAGAATATAAAACGTGGCTCAGACTACTGATCTCATTCTTTTTGTTCCTTTTGTTCTTACATAAGGTTACGACGGTTCATTGTTCAGCCTTCTTCAAGTGTACAATTAATATGGACAGAGCTAGAGTTTATTTTTTGGAAGATTACAGATTTTGTCACAATATCCCAGCCGCAAAATTTTCAGTAACAATGCCTTAAAAAGAATGACATCAATAGTTTCAAGCAAATTTTGGATTGGTATTGACTCATCTTAAAATAACAGAATAGTTTTGATATAATAGAAATAATTTTGAAAAGTTTGACTTCGCAAACGACCTTCACTTCTCTCTGAACCTTTGAATCAACACTACAGATAATTGATGGGTTGCGCCTGAATCTGTAAAACAGGCATTCACATTTTTGCAATAAATTGTGTGTGCTTCTACGTATATGACACATTTGAGTATACTTTTGTGTGTATATCTGTGCACGTCTATGTGAATAGACGCTAAAATGTTTCACACCTGTTTATTAAAAAAATAAAAAGAATGGGCGTAACTCATGTACCTAACCTGTATCAGCCACTGCACTTGACTCGTTTGCCATATGCACCTAAGGCACATTTGCGACAGGTGACTATTTCGCTGTTCCTTTAGGCTGGAAGACACGCCATCGCTAATTACTCTTTATTTTTACTTATCTCTTACTTATCGCTTACTTTCATTTACTTATTTCATTTTGATTGATGCTGGAGGAGAAGTTTTAAAGAAAAATGGTGGGCGGGAACTTTGAAGTATTTCACCACTTAAATAGAAATCTGTTTACATAACTGGATTAAAGGACAAATGAAAAGAGAATTTTTTTATTATAATTCTGTTGTTACTTGTTAGAATCCCAGTGCGCTAGATCATACTTATTATAAAACTCAGGTTGTGTGTGTGTGTGTGTGTGTGTGTGTGTGTGTGTGTGTGTGTGTGTGTGTGTGTGTGTGTGTGTGTGTGTGTGTGTCTGTTCGTTTATATATTGGATCGGATTTCCTACATTTTTCAACCGATTTCAACAAAACTTCACAGGACTACGTAAATTACCTTGCGGTGGTTCTGACAGCGCCAAAATTGAAAAACACAATTGTTTTTTGCACGAAATCAATTTGAAAACACGATTAAGAGGCATCACTGTCGCGACAATGAAAGGGGGACAACTCATATCGAGTTATACTTATTATAAAACCCAGGTTGTTTTTCTGTGTGTGTGTGTGTGTGTGTGTGTGTGTGTGTGTGTGTGTGTGTGTGTGTGTGTGTGTTCGTTTATATATGGGATCGGATTTCCTACATTTTTCAACCGATTTCAACAAAACTTTACTTTTTTTTGGCAGGTAGTGTTTCTTATTGTCTTGCACACTTTTTTTCTTTATTTTTGCACTCAGAATGCTTTAAAAATTCCATTTACAAGACAATTGTTTATAATAAAATTCTATTCAATCGGTAGAATAAACGATTGAAAACAATGTTTTTGTTTGAGTTTGGGTTTAACCAATTCGTAAAAAAAAAAAACTAATTAAGACATGCGTGTCCGTCAACCTTAAACAATAATCTTTCTCAATTTTATTTTTCAGTCTTATAATGGTCGATACTTGATCTATCTCTTACTGTTACACCCCCGGGCAACGCCGGGCTGTACTGCTAGTATGAAATAAAATTATTTAAGAAAATATCAATTTAATGAAAACAAATATTTGCTACGTAAATATATACACATTAAGGGACACAGCTACAATAAAGGTACACCAATGACATATGAAGTTATTACACTTGCAATAGTTTTCTATATATATATATATATATATATATATATATATATATATATATATATATAGTGAAAACAAGGTACTAGCCAAAATTTATAGAATTTGGGGTGCAAAATGGCCTCCTCAAAAAAAGAATGACAGAAAATGAAGTTCCTGATGGAGTGATTTCGAGAGATTATCCGGTGAGACATAGGAAACACTTTACCCTCTGAGCGGACTGATTAATATCTTCTAATTCCTCGAAAGTTTGAGTACCATATTGTGTATATATTTCCTCCATGTTTTCTTTCCACGCCTCTAAAGATGACTCATGTGAGTCGAGAGACTTGAAAGAAAATATTCTGTCAAAGTTTGCATTCTTTTGAAGTGTATATACATATATATATATATATATGTATGTATGTATGTATGTATGTATGTCTAACTGTATCTAACTAGAAATTTATATCTGAAGATTAGATTTAGAACTGGAGTATCACGTTGGTTTGATGATAAAAGGAGATTCTTAAATATTGTGAATTTTTGTCTTCGTTACGAAATGCATTACTAAATCTTTCCCGCCAAATACGTTCATTAATTTACACTTGAATCTGCTTCAGGTATTTTGCTTTAATTTCCTTGATTTCCACCTTTGCTGAATATTGGAACTTAAGTTCAACTCAGAACTCGCGTTGGATCCATATGTCGCTAAAGATAGTGGGAAACTGGTGGTTTCTCTGGACCGCTCCCGTAAGTAGTACCTGGCTCCTGCTGCTATGCTCTATCTTTACAAGAGCCAAATCAGAAGCTGCCCAGTTTTCACTTTCCCGTCTCGATAGAGTCTAAAAGCGTCTGATATTTTCTACACTACAAACCATTTCCGACAGGTAAAACGTCGCAAGCCTCTCGTTGCTCTTTCACTATTTTCATGAAAAGTGCTCAGACAAACTACAGCCATTCTAACATTCACGGTTAAGTGACACTCGAGCAGCTTCTTTCCATGAACCACTGCTTTTTGGAACCGACTCCCAAGAGGATGCTTCCGCAGTCACTACAATCTTAATCTGTTCAAGTCTAGAATTAACCGTTATCTTCCATACATATTCCCATAAATTGTGTCTCTTACCCTGTAACCCTTTATATCGACCTACTCTTTGGCCTTGTATAGGGTGAAAAGATAAAATACCTCAACTTTCAGAATTCATTGCAATTTGTAAAATGCTTTACTGATATTCTACAAGATTCAAGTACTGGTTATTTCTTATTATCTTTTTGATTAGATGGAATTAATAAGCTTCACTTACCCAGCACATTAGTTCTACATCTGCTTTCCAATAGTATTTGTCTTTTGTTTTGGATATATGCAGACAATAAAGATTTTCTTTTATGGAAGCACAATCACCAGGAAGTTTTAAAAGATGAACAAGAAGAAAATATTTCATAAATTCTTGCCCATTTCAATCATTTTATTCCTAAGTCAAACTGGTATCAGGAAAGAAACTATTTTATATAGATTTTTTACAGTAGGGTTCTCCCCGGGCCCATTTAAGGTAGAGTGCAGAGTTTACGCGGATATGTAGATAAGACGGTTAATTCTAGACTTGAACAAGTTAAGATTGTAGTAATCGGGAAAATATCTTCTTTGGATCGGTTCCACAGTGCAAAGATTTGTGCGAAGAAGGTTGCTCGAGTGGAACTTACATGACGAGTCCTAGCCATGGTTCCTGGTGAAACGAAAGAATGTAATTCGTCTGAGCACTTTACATAGAAGTAGGGATAGAGGAGCGAGAGGTTTGTGACGTTTCGCCTGTGAGAAAAGAGGTTGTAGGGTGGAAAATAATTTGTTACCCACAAGGACGCGGAGATGTTTTTTGGACTAGAAAATGAGGACTGGGAAGCTCCTTTTATTCCTGATCTGGATCTTGTAAAGATAGAGAATAGCAGGAGGAATGAGGTACTTACTGGAGCGGTACAGGGAACCGGCCATTTTTCTTGAATTTTTAACGATGGATCGCATGTGAGATTTGGGTTGAGTTTAAGGCCCAATAGTCGCTCAAGGCACAGGACCTCCTCGAGGGAACACCCATTCATCGTGACTGATGATAGTTCGGGGTCCGATCGGCGATGATGGCATGTAACTAGTTTGGTTTCCGAGCCATTGAATGTAACCATCTATTCCCGTCACCACAACTGAGATGTTAGAGCTAGATTGGTGGAGAGATCAGCTGTTAATCTCTGGTCATCTAGAGTTTTGGAGGTGCACACATATCGTTGAATCATCAGCATATATATATATATATATATATATATATATATATATATATATATATATATATATATATATAATATATTCAAAATGATTGGAATATAGTCTTAGGCTGATCATTTATGTCAAGTAAGAAGATTTGGATTTTGTCTGGGCCAGTGGCTTTCTTTGGAATCTAGACTTTTGATAAATCTTGGGACTTCCAGGTGCTGTAATAAAAATATTACTGAGAGTGTGTTCAGTGAAATGGGAGAAGTCAGGAAGGGGGATTTTCTATGTCTTCTAATGTTAAGTCAGAGGCAAATCTTGGGGTAAAGAGCTTCGCTTTATCTGACTAGTAAGATATGAACTCGGTCCATTTATAATAATGGGCATAGACGCTTTTCCTCTATACATAATTTGGTTGGTGATCTTCAATAACTCTCGGGATCCAATTTTTTTGTTTTTAACCTCACCTGAACACCTTGTTTTTAACCTTACCTGGACAGCTTGTGTCTAGCTACACTTTGCATTTTTCAGAAATTTCTTTCAGCAATTGCAATCAGTTCTGAATACAGTTAGAGTCGAGTTTTTAAAACTGCATTAATATTGAAATATATTGTGATCTTATTTGTAATCGCAATATCATATCAATACATTTGCTTGACTTTCCTTAAAATCTTAACTTGAAATGTTTATTTTAATTGTAAACAAAGTAAGAAAAGAATTTAAACAGAATAAAAAGCAGGTTTTGATTTTTGATCCTTTAATTTTAAAAATAAATTTTAATTCCTTAAAAACTGATTCATCAAAATCGATTAAGAATATCAATCGATGTTCTTAATTTATTGATCTCGTAGACATTAACAGTTATTGAAGGCTAAATATTCATCATCGTTCGAAATAAAATCACACCTCTTTCATGAGTTTGTTGCAAGGAATTTCTCCACATTTCTCCGTTGGTATGTTAGTGTATCAAAAAACACAAACAGAACGTAAGCAAATGCTCCGTTATAATCATTAAATCCGATAATTAATTATAAAAAACACCAAATATTTTTTTCTGTCTTTGTTTCCCGCTAAAAAATTCATAAATTGTAAAATTTATCATGGGATTTTTTATATGCCTTTCCATTTTGATTTCGAAAGATGATGAAATCAGGCATAGCTGATCATGTATAGAGAGGAAAATGTTGTATTCAACCCTTGTGGAATGCAATCAAGATGATAGACGGGGGAAATACTGTCTGGAAGATAGATATTGTTCAAGAAAGAAAAGAAATTTTTCATTCTAACACCTCAGTACAGATATAAGGATTAAGGCTCCAAAATTATATCACTGGTTTGCTTAAGAGACACATAGCTTAATGAAATTAAATCATCGTTAAACATTTAACTTCCTGGCAGTCGTGAGGGAAATGCGATAAAATTATAAAACATTTGTTCAGTGGAAGAAACAAACGATCAACACAAAGACAGACTAGAAAGAATTATTTAATAGAAGATATTCCTTAAGCATGGAAAACTAGCTGAGAAAAATCATGTAATTCGGTTCAAAATTCTGAAAAGATTACCGAGTACAACAGACATCTGAAAAAGGCCGGAAGACACAACGGCCGAAACGTTTTGAATATATTAAAGAAGATTAGCATACTACGTCAAATGGAAAAGCATTGAATAAATTGTAAAATTTCTTAACAGATTGTAACATTTATATTTGCAGATACTGGTCAAAAGTTTGTTTTTTTTTCAACTTCAAAGTCTTGATTTCCAGTTTGTACTTTCATATAGAAGAAGTTTTTTTTTTTTTTTTTAACATGGCCGAACTTTTTGTCCAAAGATTGGTTAATATGTATCAAAGAAGAGGAATTTATTTAGCTTCCTTCCGGGAATGTCAAATTATGACGTAAGTGTATATATCTTAACGAACATTAAAAAAAAAACTTTACTGCCCTACAGAAGATGAAAGTTAAGGAGTATAAATGACAAAAGTGAAAAAGGCCTCCTAAACTATTGTATTCGCCGCCTAATTAAACTCTTTTCATTTAAATCGGATCATTTTAATAGCTCCTCTGTCAACATTGTCAAATTTAAAGAGAGAAAACGAGCTGCCCTCGGTATTTTCTAAGTCTTATTTAATTTCAAGGCCGACTAACGTGCGGGATACATTAAGGTCAGTGTGACGTTGTAAGGGTTTAACTAACAGGAATTTTGTACCTCGTGAACACTGCACCTCTTAAGCCCCAAGCAAAACCCAACAACATTTTTAGCAAAAAAGGTATAAGTCTTTAAACACCGATTTTCCTCAGGTAATAACTCTTGAGGAAATATCTCTTAATCTTTAAACATTTAAATTATAAGAAAAGCTCAAATTTAAGAAATATCTCAAATGATATACATTTCATATAAAATATATTATACGTATATATTATTTGTCTTATACTTATTCTTATTTATTACCAATCTCTTGAATGCTGCCAAAGGCGCCTATTAAGCTCGATATCAAATCACTTCCTATTTAATGAATTTTTATATTATACTTAATTGCTAATAAATAAATAAAATATAAATAAAGTAACAACTTTATAATTGGGCAAACTCCAACTATATTTAAAAATTCAAGTTAGCTTTACTTGTATTTCTACGAAGCCGTATTAGCAGGAGTCTGGTGCTAAATGATTTTGGTTACAATTTAGAAAAAATGATATTTTTCAAATAATGACATGCTTGTTTTGCAAATAAAAATCGTTTTAAATAAATAAAAAAAACGTAATAAAAATATGTATTACAAAATAAACATATCTCATTGTTTTATGCAGTAATTAGTAATATTTTTATTTCTTTGTCTTTTTCGATTTTGATATTCTCTTCGATTTCTGCATGAAATGCAAAAACATACAAAAATCGAATCATTACCATCAATGCACTCGATAACCACATAATATTATTAGTAAATTACAAATTAGATTTCAATTATTATTCGATTTAGAACAAATTAACGGTATTGCAATTAGAAAAATATCGCTACGATGTGCAAATGTTTCGATAATCCTGCCTACAAACAGAAATCAGATCATTATATTACAGATGAGGAAGAGGTACAAAAATAATGAAAATAGATAGATAGATAGATACAGAAATAGTGAGCAAGTTCTTTTTATTAGCATTAGTTTTAGATTTATCTGATAATATTGATTTGTTTGTTTATTAAATATTTTCTCATTTGATTGCTTGCAACTGTTTAAATAATTTGAATTGTTGAAAATGGGGGAAGTACATGTATCAATATAAAAACAGTCTTTATTTTTATGAGTCGTATTTTTACAAACACTTTCATTCGCTCTAATATATAAATTGACTCAGTAAATTCAGGCAATAGTAAAAAAAAAAAAGGAAATGAGTTGTATTTAAATTCGGTACCTATAGACAATATTTTCAATTTTGTTATCGCTGCCCACTGACATTGCCACCACCCAACCACTTTTCTGGCAAACTAGATATTTTTGCAATACGAAATCTGATGAGTTAACAACATTTGTTTTAAATTTCTTACGAGTTTATGAGCCTAGTTTGCATGTTGCACATTAAAATGTAGAAATTTGTAGAATTAAAGTAAGCGCTACTGATAAAATATGGGCATTATATTATTGGTATATAATAATAATAATAATAATAATAATATGGATATATTATATATGTCAATTACTAATTAAGTTCAAGTTAATGTCAGATATCAAGTGGTTTCATTGACTTTACATTTTGAACATACATGCTTGCAATTTAGAAAAAACTGTTTTTTTTATTTTGTTATTTAATAAAGCGTGGACAAGAAAAATATGACTCATGTGAAAAAAATCATACGTTCATTTTGAAAAAAATATTTTTATATAAATATGATATTTTACTAAATTCGTACTTGTTTTCTTGTCAGAAGTATCTGGTAGACATCGACAGGTTTCATATATCAATAGATTTTTTAAAATCCTCCTAAACATTCTCTCCATTCTTAACAGCGTCGTGGTTAAGACCGTTTCAACTCTTCAGCGGATCTCTAAATGTTACATTCCTTTTTCTTGAGTGTTTGGTATTTTTCATGGCTTCTGATAATGGAGTCTTTTGATTTTGCAATTTATACTATTTTACAATAAGCATATTTTCTTGCTTTCCCTACCCTTGTTTTAATATATCTATATGCATTATCAATCTATCTATATTTATGCACACACACACACACACACACACACACACACACACACACACACACACACACACACACAACCAGGTGATTGAAAGGTCAGTTTGAGGATACAAAGTGAGATAATTCAAAGCGTGACAAAAAGTCCATTTTTAAAACTGTAATAAGAACTTTTTACTTGCCATAAATTATAATGGACCAGAAATCTTCTACAAGTGAGGGTGTTGTAGAGTGCACTGTAGACAAAGGAGGCGATTTCCTACAACTGAGACATTGTTGACAAACTAGGAAACTAAACATATATTCATGTTACTTTAAACATTACCTCCCACTGGGGCAAATTAGAGAGTTAAGCAGAAACAAACAAAAGGTTAAACTCACTGTCAAGACCATCGCTGACGATTGTTTAGCAAAAGTATAATAAGGGCAGAGCACAGTAAGCTATTGACATACACCCTATAATTTGAAGAAATACTGTTGCAGACGGTTGATGGAAATCTCACGGGGTGCAGATAATTGTAGACAGATGGCAAAAATTTTGAAGGAGGTGAAGGTCACATTCCATTATCCACTCCTCAGTGAATGTCAAAATACATGTATTCATTTGTTCATTTCAGATTTCTCTCATTGCTTGATAGCTAAAAACATCATATATATCACTAGAACTATAGTATTTGTTGCAAAAGTTTACTTGATAAATGTGTAACATAAGACAGTATCTTGTGTTTGGGCGAGGAATAGCATTTTGATGATGTGTCTGTCAGTGCTTGGGAATGTTTTACTGTGTAAAACAGCCCTCTTGAATACCTTCCAAAAGTTAAGCAAAGTATTAGAAACAAAGAAAATAATACTGGAATGTTATGTAATATCGGTTCTGCTACATGGCAGTGAATACTACACAATCTCCTCACAGATGAAGAAGAGAGTTGAGGCAACAGAAACGTGGTTCTGCAGAAGGATACTGAGAATACTATGGACTGAACAAGTGAGCAACGACGAAATGTTAAGGAAAATATCCACAAAAAGACACTTAGAATAAAAAATGACATTTGAAATTTCTAGGGTACATGATGAGGAAAGAGGGCTTAGAAAATCTGACTCTCACACGGCATATTGAATACATGAGGGACATAGGAAAGCATCAAATAACCTTCCTAAGTAGCTTGTGTAAATGGTTGGAAGGATATGGATCAGAAGAGTTAGCAAAAAGACAAAAATTGTTAAGAGCTTCAGAGAACAGGAAGGAAAGTTTTAGAGATCCATGATCGTCCACTCCCTGAAGGGAGACGTCACATAGAAGAAGTATCACCAGTAATGAAAGAACGCTTCCTATATATTCCTAAATAATTATTTCCTGTTAAGAAATACATACTTTTAAAACTTAGATAAGATGATATTGTTGAATAACTTGTTGGGTAAAAACTCTTTTTGCATATTCTTAAAAATAATTCTTATATATGCAAGTATTGTTTCATCAACTTTGTACCTGACATAGAATATTGCTTTTCCAGAGATCTTCTTGCTACATCGCTATTTTCACAAAATTAAAAATTATAGATTTAATAAGTTGAAGGATTGGAGAGAGATATTTGTTGTTTTACACCAAATTTATCATAAAGCCACGTTTATGGAGGAACAAATTCACCACCAATTGTTTGCGAATGTAGCATCCTAAAGATTATTTTCAACTGGAGGAACAAGTCTAAAAGATTGGAGAAAATGAAGAGAAATCTTAGAAATAAAGGGATAAGTAAATTCAGTTAAAGAGAGAATTTTAAGAGTTGATTCAATGAAGGGAAGGAAGTTTTTGAGACGGAAAGGAAGGGTAGAGAAAACATCGTTTTACTAAAGCGCATTTCACATCCCAAAAATTAAGTTCTGTCTTTTTTAATGAATTTTCTTATACTTTATTTTATTTATTAATTCGCGGAGAGTGTTGCAGGGAAAGGGTGTCTGGAGACAATCACTGATTTAAAATCCAACTTATTCGAAGTCGTGCTTCGTTTCCACATTGAATGAATAAATTCTGATGAATCGAAATGTCTTCAGTCATTGTGCATTTAAGTATTAGCAAAGAAGTTCAAACAATCTCAACCAAAATGGATATTTATATATTTATGTTTTCCTTTGATGACAGTGTAGCTGGTTTCTCGTGACGAAAATGGAGCGGAAAAGATAAATAAATTCTCCCATAAGTCAATAGAACAGCGTTGAAGATATTTGATAACTCGTTCTTTCCGAAGATGTTGCAATAACAAAGACAAACAAAGCTGCAAACTTTGCTGGTTAAATATACGTAGAGGCATACTGTGATGCTCTGTCGGATGTTTTATTTCAAATACGTTTATTCACTATATTAACGTTTGAAGTAATATATATATATATATATATATATATATATATACAAAAACATATTTAAACATTGGTTCTCATGTGACCACCGAAATTTAGCAACGATCAGCACCTAGATAGATAATCACTTGGGAATACCAGG